>WARS01000066.1:525000-738222 GCA_008933995.1 Datnioides undecimradiatus | reverse complement strand
ATATATATATATATATATTTTTTTAGCAATTCGATAAAAAGTAATCTCACCTCAACACCCACACATAGCCACCTACTTTTAACCTTATCAGTGGATTTAGATTATAGATCTCATCTTCTCTGCATTTTAAAGTTCCCCCAATGTACGTATGTCCAGGTCAAATTATGTGATAACAGACTGCTGGATGGATAGATGGTAGGATGAATGAATGGATGGTTGGATGGATGGATGGATGGATGGATGGTTGGATGAATGGATGGATGGATGGATGGATGGATGGATGGATGGATGGATGGTTGGATGGATGGATGGATGCTGGATGGATGGATGGATGGATGGTTGGATGAATGGATGAATGGATGGATGGATGGATGGATGGTTGGATGAATAGATGGATGGATGGATGGATGGATGGATCGATGGTTGGATGAATGGATGGATGGATGATGTCAGTTTCTATATCACTGAAAGACTTTCTGTAGTGTTAGTTTTTTTTGTATCTGTGAAAACACCTCTGTTCAAGCCAGAGGCCTGTGGATACTATCATCTCTTCCTGCTGCCTCTGAGTACGTACCAGTGAAGTGATAATACTCTTTCAGGCTTTCCTGAAAAGAAGAATGAATAATGAATGGATCAGTTTACTTTCAGCGACTGTGGAAACATTACTAATCTTCGTAAACAGCACAACCTTCTGGACATTAGAGAAAACTGCACTGAGAAGAGTGAGCATGAGTCAGTGTTTTGTTTTTTGTTTGTTTTTTGATTTTGCACCTTCACTGCAAATCATATGTGCTTTTTAACAATGGTATAGTGTGTCGGAAATTTTGAAATGTATTTGATGAGGCATAAAAATTAGAAATTGAACTAATAAAACTTGTTCTGACCCTGATTGCATTTTTTGTCAAAGGTGCATTATCTTTGCAGCTTTGCAGCTGAAACACAGCAGTTCTGATGCAACTAAATTTGCACTGTTAGACTTGATGTTACCACATGTGGATTCACAAAACTTAAGCAAGTTTCTACTAGTAAGAGCATATTAAAAAAATAGGAGAGAGGGGTTAGCCAATTGATGCCTAGAAGGATAAGATAAAAACATGCACAGTTTGCAGCTGTTGGTATTGGAATGCAGGCTGTTATGTAGATGTTAATGTTGCATTCAAGTTATCTGGAAAAGACACGGTGGATTAATCAAACATAAAGCTAAGTTTAGATGATTCAGCTGGTACTGTGAACCATCCAAATCAAGTTTAATTCATAGAAATGCTCACTCTGGATAAATGGAGGTATGAAGTGTTGGGAAACATTATACACCATCTTAAGTAAATCTACTATCACCAGCTGTCATGTTAATGACCACATAGTTGCACTTAGCATTAACACCGTCTTTATTCCGGTGAACATTTACTGGCCTTATAAATTGCACCGTCACAGGTCTGTCTCTGTTTCCTTTCATAGTTATATAAAGAGCGTATAACAGCTGATAACTATGCAGTATGGATAAAGGATGAAAACAAAATAAATCCATGCAAATGAGAAACACATGGATATATTATTTGTATAAGAAAAGTGATGTTTTGCAACTAAACAGAATCTCCAAAACGCGAAAAACGCAAAACGGAGCTAATATCAGCAAGACTTGTAGTGTCATTCCACCGGTTGTAGGTCTACACCCATTTACAACCGCCGCCAATATTCAGAACTACATTTCCCATGATCAACTTCGACAGAGCGACCGTAAACAGAAGAAAGCGGAAACAAAAGAGGTTTTCTAAAAACACCAATACTTCCCTGGCTGTCGAAGTACTCAGGGAATAAACTCCAGACATTGACTTTGCTTGCAGAGACATTGACATTCTGATAAAGAGCGAAGTCGAAGAGGGGAGAGGAGCAAAGTGCATCAGTCAACATGGCACTGAAGAGAATACAGAAGGTATGTTTGATTAGCTAGCTACGGTTGCCAGCTAATGGTAACGTTAGCTAACTGGCCCAGCAGAGGCTAACGTTACATTTCATTTCCGCAAGAAAGGCTCACCAACAAAGATTTAAACGCTATTCTGGTATTCAGACAACTTGTGGTCAACTTTTTAACGGTTTTAAAAACACTTTCTTTGTTGACACCTCTCAGAACAGACCGGGCAGCCAGTGACAACTTCAAAGTTTCGTGCTAGCACGCTAACCAATAGCCAAGTTAGCTTAACAACTCCTCTCGCTACCTCCATGTCAGTGTGTCAGCGTTACTGTGGAGCTGTCACTCAGTGTGTTCTTCATCCAGCCAACAGATCCGTTTTACTTGCAGGACGCGATGCCATTCATTTCTAGCTATTTTCTGTTTCTGGCTCACTAACCTGGCGATTGAGTTGGTGCTGTCAGGGTTAACTGCTTTAATAGGATATGAGAAGTGAGCAGACACCAGGTATAAACAACCGCAGGTCCTCCTGTCAAGGCCAGAGACTGAACTGCAAAGCAGGACAGATAACGTTATGTTTTGAGTAATTCAGCTAACTTGTATGCATGTCATTGAAGCTTTAACATATGAATAGCTCTGTTATTAGCATTTTATAGTGGCATTAACATCAGTTAGGAGGCGAGAGACGTTAGTGAACAAAGAGGCTTTTTATGTAATAGCTTGCCTGTGAACCAGTAGTTTGACTGAAAGGGGAATTAACCCAGGCTCCATTCACTGCTCCATCCACTGAAAAATACCATATGATGTAACGGGATGGAGAGCACCAGACAGTGATAGTTGACCTATAGTAAAGATCGATTTTTAATACATCTTTTCTGAAGAATACACATGAATGTAAAACTTCTGTTGACTAGAGAAACAAGTCTGTGCAGATACATGTATTGTGCAGATACATGTATTGAAGTAAAAGTCATAATGGCAGTTGATTGCATTCTTTGGTTGTTACTTTAGTATTACATTGAATGAGTTCCTGTTTGGCTAGATAATTAACAGCAGTATATCTGCTGAATTGAGCAGGAGCTGCAGGACCTGCAGAGAGACCCTCCGGCACAGTGCTCTGCTGGACCAGTGGGTGATGACTGTAAGTACACACACACACATTTCTCACCAATTTACCATCAATACCTCATGCAAGTATACTAAAAGTGGCTGCTTCCCAATGCCTCTGGCACAGTGTAGGGTCAGTGTGTATTAAAAGTGTACAAATCTTAACAAAATGTGTTTCCCAATAGTAAGCATTCTGTTTCCACTGATTCATAGAAAACCAACAAATTAGGGAAACTAGCGTTTTCATGTTGACCTAGAAGTAGAGACAACAGTATGAGAGTTTTCCATTCATTCATTCATTTTCATTATGTTTTGGCATTTTCACCTTTTTTAATAAAAGGAGAAACCACATTTAGGGGACAAAGTGGCTCCAAAGATTCTAGTTCAATTTCAGTGCCCTGAGATGACTTTTGTTGTGAATTGGCGCTATATAAATAAAATTGAATTGAATTGAATTCAATCCAGAGTGTTGCAGATATAACGAACTAAGCTGCCACAAAGCTCTGTCAGCAGCTACTTTGAGTAGAGGTGAATGATGTCTATAATCCAAGTGATTGTTGGGAAATTGGAAAGCTAATCAGTAGCTTTTTAGTAGTGGACTGGAGTGCTGTCGTCATCTCAGTTGTGCTTTACAGCCTGCTTCACCTCATTGTGGCAGAATTTTCTGCATACACATCCCCTAATCTGTCTTAAAGGAAACTATGCCCCTGAGTCTACACACCCTTTTTAATTGTAAAAACAGTACCACAGCCTGGTTGCATAAATTTGCACACTGTGCCCAGCTTCTACTGTGTAGAAGCACCTTTTGCATATATTCTTTGAAAATGGCCTAACTTTGTAAATTGAGACTTTGGAGGTTTGCTCTTTGCCAAAAAGTCCCTTCAAAGTTCCTTTAAACTGTGTGCAGATCTCCATGTACAACTCTCTTTAGGTCAGTGCATATGTTGTCAATAGGACTGAGTTGTGGACTCAGACTGAGTGGTTCCAACACTTTGATTTCTCTGAAGCCTTTGTCCATTTGGGTGTGTTCTTGGGGTCATTGTCATGTTGGAATGTGACAATGGTCTTCATCCTCAGCCCAGCAGGTTTAGTCTGACCTTTCATAGCCACTGTTTTCAGGCACGCCAATTAAAAATTTGTAGCAAATGACAAAACATGCAGCTTTTTCTTTTTTTTTTTTTTAACATAACTTTAAACAGTCTAATAAAAGCTATTATATTACTATTGTTTGTATGTACAGGCTGCACATATCACAGACATATATATGGAATATGCAAACCCCTAGCTGGAGTCCTTGTCAAATCAAATGCTGCTGACTGCCGCAGTGTTTTTTTCCATATTGCATTTTTGCAGTGATGCTATTTGATGCTACTCTTCAGACTGCCATTAAGAAGTCACTCATCCAGTTGGACATGTGATGTTATTGTTTC
The DNA here is from genome assembly GCA_008933995.1 of Datnioides undecimradiatus. NCBI lineage: Eukaryota > Metazoa > Chordata > Actinopteri > Lobotiformes > Datnioididae > Datnioides > Datnioides undecimradiatus. The sequence continues at coordinate 733,779 of WARS01000066.1, read as the reverse complement.
AATTTTGAAGTCAGAGAAATTTTTCCTCTTCGACTTAGTACGCACCTCCATGTCTGAAACTTGAAACATGAATCATACTGTGTTAAGATGATGTCTGTGCTCTGAGCTGGGCTGGTTTGAGAAACGAGCCTACTGTGTTGTAATTGATGGACAGCGGCTGATGAACATTGTCTGTGATGTGTACAGCTTACATTCTCCTGTGTCTCTCTCCTTCTCCATTAATTCCTTTTAGTGTTTCATTGGCAGGCGACCATAATTGGTCCGGTGAGTATCACACATGACCAAAGACGTTCTGTCCTCCCACACACTCTGATACTCATGCTACCTTACAGTCTGTCAGCACCCCTGGGTACTTAAATGGTTTACAGTTGTAAGACTATGGTGAGCATTTGTTTAGGTTACTTTACATTTCCCTTCAATAGTTTTGCATTCCTTCATATTACTTTGGCTCAATACAATAACAAAAGTGTCCTGGAATCAAGCTTTTGAATTGACTTATCAGTTTGGAAGTGTACAGGCTTAGTCAGCTAGACTTGCAGGGTCACGTCGTTCGCTTAGCTTTACCTGGAACTGTTGATTCAGACATTCAAGTTATTGTTCCTCATAACATGGTCAAAACTAGTGAAGTGACACAAACTAACAGGCTCACAGACTAACAGAATAACTTTGCTGCCCTTTACAATATTTCAAAGTAAACAGAGTTCTCATTCCTTGATTTTTATGATAGCAGTTAAATATGGACTTTTATAGTTGAATATAGATGGAAAACTACGGTTGAGTATTTCCATAGCTGGGATCTTGGAATGTGTGATGACTATAGTGAAAATAACGGATAGCGAGGCAACAAATGTGAGCGCTCAGACAGAGTCGAAGAGGGCTGAAGAAAAAGTTTATCCACATTATCCCAACATTTTATTTGGAAGTCAAACTGGAAATGACTCCAACCTCTGTGATCAGCTGACCATGCTTCAGTGATGCTGGGAGTATCACTAAAACAACTGCCTGTTGTTTATGTCAGTAGAGGTAGACCTGGTAAAGTGATCTGTCAGCATCACGTGGGATTGGCCGTAAATCACCAGCCTCACTTCCTCAGTGTGGACACACACAAAGCTGGTTGGTAGGAACGGAGTTGATAACCAGTTGTGACAGCTGTTAACCAGAGCTGTCAGTGTGACACTTCAGAATCCCGATAATTCAACCAGAGCCTGAATAAGTTGAGCTGCCCGGCACCTGCCCCTGTTCTCACTGACGCAGGCTGTAGTGTGTAATGTGCAGGTTGTCAGAGTGTGTTTCCAGTGTGGAATGTTTTGCAGACAACATCTCACATGTCTTTATGTCCTCACGGCAGGGTGACAGTCCTTACCAAGGAGGAGTTTTCTTTCTCACAATCCACTTCCCCACCGACTACCCATTCAAGCCACCAAAGGTAAGAGCTACTTTGGTTACTTTGGTTTCCTGGCTCAGGAATTAGGGTGGGCTGTTGGTCTGGGGGACTACAGAAAGCATGATCATGATTGTGTATAACAAAGCAAAGAGTCTGTGGTAACTTATTTGACAGAAATCTATGCTTTTTCTTCTTGCTTCTGACCACCTGATAAACAAATGTGCAGGAAGTAGGACATGATGCTAGAAATAAAATGATTTTGAGAATTTCTTATACGCAGGAAAAACCCTGGTTACTCAAAGGTTTGTCCTGTTATACTGCAAAACACAGCTGGGCCAAGGGGAGAGGCCTCCCTGCAGCTGACAGGGGTTGGAACAGAGAGGATTGCTCACTCTGGGTCAGGGAGGGGTTGCCGTTCCAAGTGGAGCAGTTCAAATGTCTCAGGATCCTGTTCATGAGTGAGGGAAAGTGGAACAGGAGGTTGACAGTCGGATCGGGGCGGTGTCATCAGCGATGTGGACACTATACTGGCCCATTGTGGTGAAGAGACAGATACATTTACATACTGATAAAACAACCAACGTCTGCAGCTAGGTTCTCAGGTTGAGATCGCAACCAGTACTTTAACCAGTTCATGTGCCGCATTGTGAACACTGCTACAGTCAGCGTGGAGGTGCATCTCTGTCGCTGATACAGACACGTGTGTGAATAACATGTACCTTTTTATTTTTGCAGGTAGCATTTACAACAAAGATTTACCACCCAAATATAAACAGCAATGGGAGTATCTGTTTGGACATCCTACGGTCACAGTGGTCTCCAGCACTAACAGTGTCCAAAGGTAACTGCAGTCTCTGGTCACTGTCTCAGACTGCAGCCACTCCACCATGTCCTTATTTTGATGCTATTTGTGTTTTAAAAGCAACATTTTCATTGTTTCATAACTTCTCAAGAGTAGGAACACTCACAGGAACACAATTTAAAGGTTCTTTGGATGAAACTTATGCTATACAATTTTTTGTACCATTGTAAATGCATTCAAACATCCTTTATCTACATATTAATTAACATGAAACTTTTAATTTCTCTTCATTCCAGTTTTATTGTCCATATGTTCATTGCTTTGTGATCCAAACCCAGACGACCCCTTAGTTCCTGACATAGCACACATCTACAAGAACGACAAAGACAAGTGAGTTTGTGTGGAGGCTCAGCTGGAGCTTTGCCGTCCACCGATGTATCAATATCAATATGCTGTGTCCTGTGTACCTGTTGCTGTCAGAGGTGAACCTGCGCTCACTCCTCTCTCTTCTTTTTCTCTCCTCAGATACAACAGACTAGCAAAAGAATGTACCCAAAAGTATGCCATGTAAAGAAAAAACATCAAAGATAAAAAAACATGCTGAGACCTTTTTTCCTTCCTTTTTTAAAGTCACAACTCACTGTAAATGGTAGAAAGGAATCATGACGTAATCCTAGGTAACTTCCATCCAACTGAGCTGTTGTTAACATCATTATTGATCAGAGCATACATTAGACATTAGACATAAACTTATGCATTGTTTGTTTTTGAAAGGAATGAGAGGCTTTTACTTTGAACATATGACAAAGACCGCCTGTAGTCTTTTAATAGATACCGTGAGATTTTATAGTTAAGCATGTTGGGGTTTTTTTGCATCATTGAAATGCTATTTATACCACAGTTTATTACCAGTTGCTTTACAGCATTCTTCATTTTTTTAAATAAAACAAGTGGGACTGTAGGACATAAATCCCAAACTATGCCATTCGGCAAAACTGGAAAATCCCACGTTCAGTCACAGCTGCGTCCGTCAGCAGCCAGCGTGGAATGAACCATGGAAATGTGGAAGGCACATGCCAAATATGTAAACCCCTTATTCTGACACAAGTCTGTAAAACAAAAAAAGACTGACAACACCGTAACGCCCATTAACATTCCAACTTCACCTCCTCCTCATGTAGTTGCTGATGGAGGTGTTTGTAGACTTTTTTTTGCATCTTGTAACAGACAAAGTTGAATGAAACAATGTACTGTGGCAGTTGCCAGTTACCAGTTGTGGGAGCAATTACAAGTTAAGTCATTTATTACTGTTCTTCATCTATTATTATTATTATTATTATTATTATTATATAGTATAAAAAATCAGTTGGAACTATAATTGTTTTATTCTGTTTCATTTCATTTAGAGTCGTCACAATGTAAATCTGTCATTAAAACAGTGTACTCTTTTGTCCTGAGCACAGCTGTGATGTTGACTCTTGTTTGATTTACCCAGGCACAAAGATCAGATTTCAGATCAGATCCGTTTTCTTTTCCTGTGTAAAGAGTCTTTTACACATTTTGTACTGAATTAAAGAACGGAGCAGTTTTTATCCTGACGTTACGGCCGAGGTCGGTTTTTGTCACAGATCTTAATGTTATTATGTGGAAGGCAGTTTGTAATCTGTGTGATCATCTGTTGACATGGTTTAATTTACTGTATATCGTTTGGCATGGGTATGGTCTGATTCAGTTGCTTCACTGCTGAACATTAAAGAGTACAAAGGTGCATACATAAATGCTAAAGGAAACAAGCATAGTGACCAGTTACTTTGTTTACTGTCCTTTAACGGAGAGTCCTTTAACCTTTTGTAAACAAATGTTTAAAATGAAGATGAAGAAATGTCAGATGACTAAATCAACAACACTACAACAGTACTTGAATGTGTTAAAATATGAATAAAAAGAAAACATAAATAACAGACAAACAGAATTAAGTTGCAGAAAATTCAGACTTCACCTGCTGATGGTTCATATAACATTAACACAAATTTGAACTATTGAACTTGATTTTGACAGTATTACTGCATATTGTTGCTTATTATTACCTAGGCAGTATTCTGAAACTAAATTTCTGCGTTATTAGTGCAGATCATTTACAGTAAAGCTGATAATTACAGGAGTCCTGTGCTGTCATGACCAGGGGCTGTGCCTGATTTGATTGGTTGACCATATTCAGTCAAAGCCTTTGCTCAAAACACAGGAAAAACAATACAAGAGCATACTTGACAGTACAGGCTGTGTTGCACAGCTTCAGGAATGCAGTGTGGCTGAACAACTGCAGTCAAACACATCAGGTAGGTTTTTCACATACAAAGACTTTTCCTTTATATTTTGTTGCATAAGAGTAAACATTGTATGTGGAAAAAAAAGCAGAAATGCAAGGGCCAAGAAACACAAATATCAATTACAATAAAGATATGAAAATATATTTTTTAAATATGTAAAACACTTTAAAAATGAAATGAGCTGTAGAGTGTTTGAAACAGAAAATGTGTAAATACTGACTAAAGGAATTTGCAAATGTTTCGAGCAGAGAATGTGTGCAATGTGCAGAGATATAATCCATAAAATGTGCACTGTAATGTTAGGCATTACACAGATGTGGGGACTTTATATTGTACTCATCGTGTCTTGCTGCAATCCACAACTGTTCTCACTGTCTTAACAGTGCTGAGCTCCAAGTTGTGTCTGCACCAGGTCACCAGATGGTCAATCTCCGGCCTGTGGGAGGATTAATCCCTGCCTGAGATGAGGCCAGTGAGGGTGGTGTCAGCCTCAAACTTCAGAGGCTTGACGAATTAATGACGGGGCTGGAGCTGTTCAGAGAGAACACTAGAGGTGAAAGGCCTCTGGTGATCATGGTCAGGGAGTAGGAGATGTGCATCCATGGCTTCATGTGATGCTTCCTGTGAGACAGGAAATCTGTGATCCATGCACAGTGAGTGATGCTCCTTCAGCTGGGAGAGCTTGTCCTGCAGAGACATCAGGATGATGGTGACAAGATCCAAGCTCACAAACAGGATCCTATAGTTTCATTTATGTGAACAAGGCTGAATTACAGACCAGGCAAAGAGAGCACCGGACCCTCTGGGCCCCTAAGGACCCATGTTTCCTGTGTGGCAACAGTTTGAGTAATTGCAAGTTTGATATGTGTATCTATGTATATCTATGATATGTATCATCAATGTATCTTGATATATATTTATATTATATATAACGGATATATTTTATATTTATATATCAAATATATATATATATTTATTAATATATTGATTATTATTATATTTTATTATATATATATTTTTTTTTATATATATATATATATATATATATATATATATATATATATATATATATATATATATATATATATATAATAAAAATGGCATTTTAAATGATATCCCGCAAACTATTTCACGCGCAGGTGGGTGGGTATTTTTACCTACTTCCTACTGAGTATCTTATTTTCTTAGTGAGTAACCTACCCCTTAAAGTATTACACCTCATACCTTCTTATTATTTTAAAAACAGTCTATGATTAAATTATTGATATCAGGCATCATTACCAGCTGTGATACTCTGGTGTTTTATGGGACACTAATAAATCGCAGATTAAAAGAAATGTGGAATAAACACGTGACAATGGCGCCCTCTGCAGACTACAGATTTCATTGATTATCCTAACAGCTGCTTAAAGTCTTTAACACAAAGATTTGACTTTAAACTCCTGCTTCGAAATAAACAATAATAATAATAATAAGAAATAATTAATCACTTTCTGCTCACAGACTGTATAAAATTAGTCTTCAGGCTTTAGGCGGAAACGGAAGTAGACACCTGTAAAAGCATGAAGTTTTTTGACCTTTATTCCCACAATGCACCACGAGAGACTAAAGGCGCCTTTTGCGACGCCTGCATGTCAACAGTCGGGAGGGGAAGAGGCTCAGCTTCTATCCAGAACATCTAATGCATGAATGCAATAACGCTGCTCTCGTGGGTCGACACGTTGGTCTTTAATAACGCTGCTTAACGGCCTTTAACGTTCACTAACACCGTCATGGCTCCGTTCAGCCTGGTGACAGCAGGTGTTAGCTGGTTGGCTAAGTCCTTCACTGTCTTCTCCTGCACAAGTACCCTGGCAAGGTAACTTTACTGTATTAGCAGCTAGCTAGTTAGCCAGCTGAAGTTGTGGCTAAGTTAGCAAGCTAACATTAGCATGCTCTCTTGGCATTCCACGTACTGTCGGCTAGCACGTACTGTCGGCTAGCCCGTACTGATATATTAGAGCAAACGTACATATTTAAATCGAAACTGTTCTGAAAGGATAACATTACCGCCAGGACGGAGGTTAGCCAGTTGTTACTTAGAAGATGAGGGACTCACCCCTTGACCGTTACCTCATTTGACAGTGTATAAGCAGTCAGTCAGCTCCAGCCACTCTTTGTATGGGGGGCTGTACTGTGTTCATATCTGTCAGCTAATCTACTGTGTGTTAATTGTGGAGGCTGCTATTAAAGCCATATTCAAACGTTGTGCACGTGGTTTAGACCAGACAGTAATCTCCCTGAACAGGTGCTGCAGTCTGAGGCTGTCTGCCTATTTTAATGTACTATGATTTAAGGCCATAACGCACAGTTGATCCGATAAGCAGTAACGTTACTTTACGTGGATAAAAGGCAAACTGCCATCACAGTGTCTTTCATAGGCCAGTTAAAAACGAAATCTTACATTTTAACATTGTGGAAAGAAGTACAGAAGGGCTGCTTCAATACGTGGGGTATTTGCTGAATGAGTTGACTACCAAAAGACTGATCAGTGCTGGAACTAAAGGGCTCTCCTTCTCAGTCAACCTGCTGTTTTTTATCCATTTATTATCTATGAAATGTTAAATAATAGTAAAAAAAAAATAATGACACTCACTTCACATTTCTGCTTATCAGAGCCCATGGAGACATCTTCACATGTTCCGTTTATAATAGTATTTGGCAAAGGAAATGAACAATGTCTCATTTTATAAACTTGAACCTGAGAATGTTTGGCATTTTTTAATCTTTGCACAGATGCTCAAACTGATGTGTTCTGTTATTTTGAGTCAGGTGTGTGTAAAGTTCTCTTCATTAAAATTAATGGACCATAACATCTCTGCATAATATTGTATGTGTGTGTGTATGTGTGATTACATGCTGCAGGTGTACCAGAGTCCTTCCAACTACATACATCAGCTCAGTCAAATGTCTGAGCACTCAGGGCAGTGGCCCTCCAAAGAGACCTCTGAATGGATACATGAGATATGTTCTGGAGCAGAGGCCGATTGTTACCAAACAAAACCCAGGTGAATCTGTCACAATGGGCTTTTTAGAAGGCAGCTCAGGTTATTGATTTCATGAACTGGCTGCATTGATATGTCAGTAGCAGCTCGTAGTTGTCATTTCCTAGTGACAGATCAGTCTTAGACTTGTTTTCATCATAAATGAAGAACTCAAATGCTACAATCCTGTTGTTAATGATCATCTCATGATTGCTGCCTTCAGATACCAAATTAATGGACATCAGCAGGAAGATCGCCGAGCAGTGGAGAACACTGACCCCAGAACAGAAACGGGTATTTCACTCTTTCAGTTTTTAAATGGTATAATCTAATCTAAACAAAAAACATACACTTTGTCACCTGTGGTCTTACACTCTTCAAACTGAATTCAGTTCATCCTTGTGACAAATGTTTTGGTCTTTCTACCCTTTAGCCATTTGAGGAAGCATTTCTGCGGGCCAAGGAGCAGTTTAAAGTGGACTTCCAGAACTACAAGGACCAGCTGAGCCCAGCAGATGTCCAGCAGCAGGCCCTGGAGAAGATGCAGAGGATGGCCAAGAGGAAGGCCATCCGCAAGAAGAAGGTAAGAGAGACAGCACATCGGACACAGTGGGGTCATCCCTTTGCTCTAAGAAACACACCGTGGCCTTGATATCCGAACTATCCGGGAGTTTGTCAGTGCTGACAGTGTTTTCACACCGAGGCAAGCAGTGTGTTGGAACACAGCCAGGGGTTTGAGCTCATTGCTTGGATCCCATGGGTCAGAGGGAAACATCATTTCTTTAATTTCTTCTGCAATCTAGTTTATAACCCAAAATATGCTCTGTGTGTGTGTGTGTGTGTGGGCGGGGGGGTCCAGGAGTTAACCATCCACGGGAAGCCCAAACGTCCTCGCTCTCCGTTCAACATTTTCATGTCAGAGCACTTTCAGGAGGCCAGAGGAACCACCATACAGGTCAGTACCCACAGCAGCATGACAGTTCAAGTGATGAGCCTTATTTAATGTCGATGTAATGTTGATGCGAGGACTAGTTTGCCAGTGACTTGTTAGGACAAAATGAGCTGCAGGTATCCATCATTACAAGAGATTACAAAGATGAGTGTGAACAGACTAGTTTGTAGTGAAAGAGGGACAAAGGTGTTGGGACACAACAACAGTGTCAATTCTTTGTGAGGCTGGTTCTAATGGACAGGTAGCAGCAGGTGGGAACAGGCCATCACAACATGGACTGATATCTGGTCATCACCCTGCTGCACTGGCTTTGTGCAGCAGTCACTGATTTAATGTTTCTGCTGATGTTGTTCCATCAGGGAAAGTTGAAGTCACTGATGGACGACTGGGAGAATCTGTTCAGTCATCAAAAACAGGTCGGCCACACGCTCATCACATGTGCTTTATTCTTGATTCTTTCAGGCCATTATGTCAGTGCATGCATGGTACATAAGGAATTTATTCTGGATTCAGCTGTCCTCCGTTTGCTTCTCAGGTCTACACACAGCTGGCTGAGGACGACAAAATTCGTTACAAGAACGAGATAAAGTCTTGGGAGGCGCATATGTTGGAGATTGGACGAGAGGACTTGATCCGAGAGAAGACACGGTCACTCAAGAAAAGACCTGAAGTTAAAACCACACCCAAAGCCAAAACAGGAGGAAAGAAGGCAGCTAAGAAGGCTGAAGCTAAGACCGGGGAAAAGACCACAGCCACACAGAAGTCAAAAACAACAAGGAAGATGACGAAAAGCAGCAAAACTGTCTAAGATGTGTTTGTCTACTGAGTATGGAGGGAAAACCGTCTCCATCGCAGCTGCTGACTGCAGCTCAGTTTTCCCTCTGAACTTAAAAGTGTCACGACTGCTTCTTGGTTCGCGGTTCAACAGGGCGAAGCTTTTACAGCACTGATGATCGTTTTACAAGCGCCATGGCACCTCTTTTCAGTACCAACCACTCCATTGGCACCTGGCAGCGGCATTTTAACAGGGCGTAGTGTGAGTTCATTGTCACAAACACATGCTGTGGTTTTGATTGGCTGGTGGAATCCACCCGGGTGATGTAGAGTCGTTCCATGCTGAGAAAGAGAGTTACTCAATGGAGTGTCATGATTCCAGAAACATAGTCATTAAAGTGTCTCAGTGATTGCAGGAAGATCAGATACTGTTATGACTGTTCTGTCTGAACTGTCAAAGGTTTCATAGCCCTGAGTGTAACCGCAGCACCTGAGGGAATATATAAATATATATATATATAAATATAAAGGTTACTGCTGCCGTCCAGTACCACATTTTTCAATCTTTGCTGTTTCATGAAGAATTCATTATAATGTACTGAGTAAGCCAGCTGTTAGCTCTGTTTGTCTCGTCAACAAATCCATGAACAGACCCCAACCAGCAATGTGTTGGTTCAGTCTCTTTCTGACTCCCCTCCTCTTCCTGTCTCTCTGATCCATATGGGTTCCTTTGAAAAATCTTTTAGTTTCCTAAATCAGCTAATCGCTGTAGTTTTTTGCAAACACAAGGACTGTAGGACACTAGGAGCCTTATTCTCCACAGAGTGTATGTGCTCAACAGACGTGCAGCTTGTTGGCCAGTTCCCTCATTAAGCTGCTTCTCTTGAGGAAAGTGCCACTGGATGCAAATGTATGGCCAGCACTTCCTCATCACATGGTACCACTGTTTCACTGATCGCAACCTGACTGAATTCTGTCTCCTCACTGCTTGTACATTTGTAACCTCAAAATGTGAAATCCCGCTATGTGTCTGTGATGGCGTAAGTACATTACACATACATCATTACCTTATCATGTGTTTTCAAATACAGAAAGGCCCAAGTGATGCTTTGTTCCAGTGGAGCTTTATGTGACACAGCTAACCGTTTTAAAACAAGCAAACGGCAAACAAAACAATGGAACTTGAAACAAAATGTCCTTTTTATTAAAGGGTTGAACCCTACTCGCCCTTACATACCACCTGAACAGCACCAGCTCGTCCTGACTTCACTTAATGAAGTCGACCATGTGCCGCTCAGTGTCTCACGAACAACCTTCTGTTGTGTCCAAGGAAAATCATTGAGTTTAAAATCCGACATCCTCTCCAGCTTGTGTTACATACCTGTAAATGATGAAGAACATATTTTCGGTATTGACAGTTTGCTTGTAGAATGTATTTAGTGCTGCCTCACTCAGGCAGCCTTAACCATGGCTTGTTTTTTTTATTGTGTATTTACTGAATAAACATTTGCCTTTCTACAAACCAACCTTTTATGCTGCCTAAAAATGTGTGTATGAAATCCCCCCAAATACTAACACTAACACTACACAACAGAACCTCCAGAAGATCCCTGATGATATTCAGCGATCATCTCAAACTGTAGCTGCTGTGGAGCAGTGAGTGGAGTGGCTATGAGTTGGCCCACTTTGTTTAGAAGAGGAAGACATGAGAAACAGAACATACCATATGACATAACCAGTTAACTTTGATGGACATGAACTCTGACACCTCCTTCAACCCCACCCCCTAAACACACACACAACCAACCCCACCTTCGGCTCCCCACACGTTGAAAACAAACACATGTAGAACTATAAATGTAGTGTAAGGTGTTCAGTACAGTGGCTGCGATTCAAGAGAAACACTGAGCTTGGTTTATTTAATACCAAACATCTAATTAATATCATGTCCAGTAACAACACATGACTGTATAATAATGTTGAATTAATCTGTGAGGCTGTATATGCATCATCACACACGCTGTTTCTCTGCAAATAAACAGTGAACTGGCAGTTTCTGGACCCGTACCAAGCCCTCAGATTGGACTGTACTGAATGATCTTTCCCTGTCATATGTGTCTGTGATCAGTATCTGTGTATTTTCCAGTTCTGTTCTGCAAACGCAAAACTAGTAAATGTGTCATTCTCAGTCTGGATAAACACATTAGAACATGACATTAGAACACCTGTGAGCAGAACGGGCTCCGTGATTCTGTGGCTCGTCAGAGACAGCAACTACAGCTATCATACTAATAAATGACTACAGCTATTTAATATTACAATGAGCGATCTGATGAAGGACATATTGAAGCAACTAATATATACAAGTTTAATATAGGATCAATCACACTCCTCTTTCAGTAGTTATGATGTGTGTGCACATTGAGACTATGGGCTTTTTATTGGAAGCCCTGTTCTGTTTCTGAATATATATAACTCAATGTTCACAACCTCACCCTTTTTTTATAACATGTATGACACGAAGTCTATAAAATATTATAAAATACACATTCCCATAACTGTGAAAAGGGTCAACATGTTCACAGTTCTGAGTTTTTCCAAGAGTAAACAACAATATATCTCATTCCTGTTGTATGTAATAGGCAAACTTGTATTGAGCAAGATTGCACTCTTTCTTGTAGTGGAAGTGTTTCTAATTTAATCCCAAATGTTCAGTGTTATGAGAGATATTTGCCTTTCCCCCCTCAGCTGGGGTGGACATCTCATCAGACTATGGCCGCCCCAGGTGTACAGGCGCTGCAAGACACAGGAGTTGTATACTGTCTGTGTTATATATGTATTTTTTTGTATATTTGTCTATTTGTCATGTTGAGTGCTTGTAAATTGCTGCTGCAACATGGAAATTTCCCAGTTTGGGATGAATTAAGTTTATCTTATCTTATATATATCTCAATTAAAAACAGAAATGTTTACTCAGCAGTTGTTGGAGTGGTGTCCTGTCCTACTGCCCGTCAGCATGCTGACTCTTTTCTTCCTTTTATTCCTCGAAGCACAGGCCGAGGAGGAGGAGTGGCAGCAATCTACCACTCAGGTTTACTAATCAATCCCAGACCTAAGCCTGGGTTTAAAACGTTTGAGTCCCTCACTCTCAGTCTCTGCCACCCTAACGATAGATCAGAGAAACCAGTTCTGCTTGTGGTTGTGTATCGTCCGCCTGCTGCTTATTCAGAGTTTTTATCTGAATTCCCTGACTTTTTATCTCAACTAGTGCTCTGCTCAGACAAAGTAATCATAGTGGGTGACTTCAACATTCATGTAGATGACACCAATGACAGCCTTAGGAATGCCTTTAATTCAGTTTTAGACTCAATTGGTTTTTCTCAAAACGTTAACAAACCTACTCACTGCTTTAATCACACCCTCGATCTTGTTTTGACATATGGCTTAGAAACTGAACGTTTAATAGTGTTTCCCCAGAACCCTCTTTTATCTGACCATTTTTTAATAACATTTCAGTTCACAATTATGAACTTCTCAGCATTTGGCAGGGAGACTACCTACAGTCGGTGTCTCTCTGATAATGCTGTTTCCAAATTTAAGGAAGTTATTCCGTCTCTTTTGGCTTCTATGCCACGTGCCATTACAACAGAGGGTAGCAGCCTAACTACTAATCCAGTACATATAGATTATCTTGTTGATAATACTGCAGCTACACTGCACACAGCACTGAACAATGTGGCCCCTATAAAACAGAATAAGAAAGCCATCAAGCAAAGGAAGCTAGCTCCCTGGTTTGACACACAGTTACGCACTTTAAGACAGTCCTCACGAAGGTTAGAGAGGAAGTGGCGATCCACTAATATTGAAGAATTTCACCTTTCCTGGAAAGATAGTATTATAACATACAAATCAGCCCTGCGTAAGGCAAGAACTGCCTATTATTCCAAATTAATAGAGGAAAATAAGAATAACCCCAGGTTTCTGTTCAGTACTGTAGCCAGGCTGACAAAGAGTCACAGCTCTGTTGAGCCAACTATTCCCTCAGCTCTCAGTAGCAATGAATTTATGAATTTCTTTACTAGTAAAATCAAAGATATTAGGGAAAGAATTCATCACGCACTCTCTTCAACTGTTAGAGATCCATGTGTGTCATCTGCAGCAGCCCCTGAAATGTCTGCAGGCCCTAAGTTATCTCTGGACCACTTCTCTTCTATAGATCTCGATCATTAGATCCAAACCCTCAACCTGTCTTTTGGACCCCATCCCAACTCATCTTCTAAAAGATGTTTTCCCCCTGATTGGCACTTTTATATTAGACCAGATCAATCTGTCATTACTAACAGGTTATGTTCCACAGGCTTTTAAGGTTGCTGTCATCAAACCTCTACTCAAAAAGCCTTCTCTCGACCCTGGTGTTTTAGCGCACTATAGACCAATATCCAACCTCCCCTTTATTTCTAAAATCCTTGAAAAGACCGTAGCTGATCAGTTATGTGATCACCTGCAGAGGAGCAGTTTATTTGAAGCATTTCAGTCAGGATTTAGAATAAACCACAGCACAGAAACAGCATTGGTTAAGGTTAGCAACGACCTCCTAATAGCTTCTGACAATGGCCTCGTCTCCTTACTTGTCCTGCTAGACCTCAGTGCTGCATTTGACACCATCGATCACGGTATCCTACTACAAAGACTAGAACATGTCATTGGCATTAAAGGAACAGCACTAAGCTGGTTTAAATCTTATCTATCTGACAGATTCCAGTTTGTCCACGTTAATAATGACTCGTCCGTGCACACAATGGTTAATCATGGAGTTCCACAGGGTTCTGTGCTTGGACCATTATTGTTCTCCCTTTACATGCTCCCCTTAGGCAATATTATTAGGAAGCACAACATAAATTTCCACTGCTACGCGGACGATACACAGCTATATTTATCTATGAAACCAGAAGAAACAGATCAATTAGTCAGACTTCAGACATGTCTGACAGACATTAAGGCATGGATGACTTATAATTTTCTGCTCCTAAATACAGACAAAACTGAGGTGATTTTGTTTGGGCCTAAACACCTCAGAGACAGGTTATCTGACCTCGCAGTCGCTTTGGATGGTGTTACCCTGGCCTCCAGTTCTACTGTGAGGAACCTGGGAGTCATATTTGACCAGGATATGTCCTGTCAGTCCCATATTAGGCAGGTCACTAGGACTGCCTTCTTTCACTTGCGCAACATAGCTAAGATTAGGAGTATCCTGTCCAAAAATGATGCCGAAAAGCTGGTCCACGCATTTGTTACCTCAAGGCTGGACTATTGTAATTCCTTGTTGTCAGGTTGTCCGACTAGCTCACTGCGAGGCCTCCAGCTCATCCAAAACGCTGCTGCGAGGGTTCTGGTGGGAATTAGCAAGAGAGATCATATTTCTCCGGTCTTAGCTTCTCTTCATTGGCTCCCTGTAAAGTCCAGAATAGATTTTAAAGTCCTTCTTCTTACCTACAAGGCCCTTAATGGCCAAGCTCCATTGTACCTCAATGAGATGCTAAGTCCCTATCAACCCAACAGATCACTTCGCTCCCAGAGTGCAGGTTTGCTTGTGGTTCCCAGAATCTCCAAAAGTAGAATGGGAGGCCGAGCCTTTAGCTATCAGGCTCCTCTCTTGTGGAACCAGCTGCCAGTCTGGGTCCGAGAGGCAGACACCCTCTCTACTTTTAAAGTAAAACTTAAAACCTTCTTGTTCGACAAAGCCTACAGCTAGCTCTAGTTACCATCTGAACTACACCATCCATGCCATCCCCCAGTTATGCTGCTATAGGCCGAGGCTGCTGGGGGACGTCCCATGATCATCTCCACACTCCTCCTCTTCCCTCTCTCTCCTTAAACTCCATTAGCTCTGTGTCCTCTCTCCCCTAGTGCTGTGCTTGTTTCTCTCTGGTCTCTCTCTCTCTGTACCTCTCTACAGATACCTGTGGCTCCAGAGCTGAACATCTGACCTGTGGCTCCACCGACCTGCCCCGTGTCCTCTGCTGCCTATTGCTGTCATTTGCTGTCATTATTCTATATTGTCCCCCCCCCAACCGGTCAAGACAGATGGCCGTCCACCTAGAGCCAGGATCTGTCCAAGGTTTCTGCCTGTTAAAAGGAAGTTTTTCCTTGCCACTGTTGCCAAGTGCTTGCTCATGGTGGAACTGTTGGGTGTAACTAACAGTAATGAGTGTGGTCTAGACCTGCTCTGTTTGTAAAGTGCCCTGAGATGACTTTTTGTTGTGAATTGGCGCTATATAAATAAAATTGAATTGAATTGAATTGAATTCTATAGGCCATCATCACACATCGAATATCTTCAGGCTTTTAGACTCATCAAGCTCATCAAGTTTAGAAAACTGTGAATTCTGATCATTTCTCTGATCAACATATCGACTCAAATCAAGCACGAGCTCACCAAATTCCAATCTTGCCATCACTGTAATTGTAATGAGTTCAAAGTGATGGTGATGCCAGAGGAAACTTCACTGAGTTTCCAAAATAGAAATGGTTTCTCTCATGGGGCACATGTCTGTACAGTATGGGGAAACATACTGCATTTTGAACATTAAAGCACATAAACCTTTCATGTAGATTCTCAAATAAAAGGCATGAAGCTGAAAATCTCTTTAATATAAAATACAGCAACATCTACATTTATAGCTGCTGTTAAATTGCTTTATCAAGATTCCAGCGAGGAGATGATGCTGAGGTAGCAAAAAACACATTCATGTTTACAAACAAACAAACATCTGATAAAATACCACTATATACAAGTTTGCTAAATGCCACAAAAGTTACAATAAAATTTCAAGTGCACATTAAAGCGGTAACATGAGCAGTGCAGGAATGTTCATCAGCTGTGTGTACTAACCCCAGAGCAGAGTCTGTGGGTAAACATGAATAGTTTACAGAGCACCTGTAAGTTAAAAACACAGTCACTACCTGTTGGACTGAAGTCTGTAACTTCAGTGATACATAACAGACAACAGGGGGTCTACGGGCTAACCTGTCTCAGTTCAAGGTGGTCTTGGTGTCAGATGTGATTGTCCTCCTTGATCTTTCTCTACTAACTCAGAAAGTGTCTGACACTGTCTTTTGCTGGTGTTCAGCCAGTGTCAAGCTCAGAGTCATGCTGGCTGCTGTGCTGGTATCTGAGAAACTGGGGGCTCTCTCAGTGAGAAGTCACCCATCAGTAACTGGGTAATCACTGCTCAGGTAACAATACACAACTGAGTTCTTGTTAATTAGCAGCTAGAGCCTGATCCCATCTTTCCAGAAAACGTGTCTTCCCTGGCTGTGTCCCCGCCCCAGAGACAAAAACAGGATGTTCAGTTTCTGCTATCACAAGACTTTCACAAATTTTAAGAAATTCAGGGCACTGACAAGGCTACTGACGGTAACCCACATAGCTGCCTTTAAAACCTCAAAGCAGAGGTATGAAGAAGTAACAGCAGAGGATCTGTGATTTGTCCTAACAGTGATTTGTGTGGAAACATCACTCCCCATTAGATGTGAAATCCTATAAAATTCAACCAAATCAATACGTGTGTCAAAAAGTTTGTAACTTCAGGCTCTGTGGGATCTCTTTGCAGCAGATGAGAGATCATCAGGGTCCTTGTTGCTGCTGCGATGCAGCTTGTCTCAGCAAAGCCTGGAAGTCAGGAGATAAGACTAGTTTGTGGTGGACATTTCCCAACACCATCATGTCTCCAGTCCGACCGTCAGAGAGATGCACAGAAACCAGTTGCTGCAGGAGGAGGGAGAGATGGCGTCAGTATTAACAGTCACAGTGGCTGTGCTTTTCCAATCACATACTGAATCAGGTTAACTGGCAGAGTGGTGAGGTAAAGATAAATAGCCTGTGCTTATACAGCATCTTCCTAGTCTTCCAAACTCAAAGCACTTCACATTACACATTCACGGTACAGTAGCTGCATTACCACAAAACAACCTGTTGTTCTGGCTTTTAGACGAGTGGCTGTGGCTCAGTGGTAGAGCAGGTCGTCCACCTATCAGAGGATTGGTGGTTCAATGCCCGGCTCCTCTGGGCAGCATGCCAAAGTGTCCTTGGGCAAGACACTTAACACCTAATCGCCTCTAATGCTGTGTCATCGGTGAGTGAATGGGTTAGATTTCCTTTGTTTCCTTAGTTCTGCTTGGTGTGAATGCTGACTTGTAGTGTAAAGTGCTTTGAGTGGCCAGATGACTAGAAAAGCACTATATAAGTACAGACCATTTACTATTATACACTAATTAGGTATTCAGTCTTCTTTCAATCTTCTGATAGATGAATAACCTGCTCTAGCACAAAGGATACAGAGGTCTGTTAATGTGACCAGCCCCAGGCACAGCTGTCCAATAAGAATGCTGTTTAATCTGCATCTAGAGATGAGACACCTGTCAGGTGCATTACCTTAGCAAAAGAGAGATGCTTACTGCCATGCATTTAGACTAATTCGATAACAAATAAGATGCATAGATTTTTTTATTTAAAGTTGTGAACATGTTGCTTTTATACTGGAGACTCACACCACACACTCAGTGTACCTGCAGGAAGGAGAATGCAGCCCCCTCAGAGACATCCATGACAATATCGCCCAGCTTCAGCTCCACCTTTCCTGACTTCCTGATCTGCAGTTTACCCAAAAGTCCTTCTGGGAACTGTGACAGCACAGGACAGCCCTCCATTACTGCAGCCCCCTAATGAAAAGCAGAGATATACAACCTGTTAACTTACTGATGCTAACTCTTTTAGGTTGGAAATCATGGCAACATTGCAATGTCAGAGTTTAGACAGTTGACTAACTTGTGCTTGTAGATGTGCAGGCCTCTTGTCCTCAGGCTTGCCTTCCTTCTTCCCAGGTCTGTCTGCTGTAGATCCGAAAGTGGGGCTGAACTTCTGTCCAGACGTTCTGGCAGGCATACAGTCAGGTAACTGCATGAAGAAGAGCTCCTCTCTGCCAGACAGTCTGAGATCCTGCAGTGTTTCCACCAAGGATGGCTGCTCCGGTTTGGGCAGCTGTGTCCTACTGGAGCCCGCTTTACTCTTGGGTCTGAAAAGAGGAGGGTTCTCTGGACCTGCCAACACCAATGAATACAAGAACGGATCATTCAGTCTGCCTACAACACAGAGCTCTGCATTTCTGCTCTGCATTCTCTCAGATGGTGTCTGCTGTTCCTGAATGCACTATGGTACTGAAATGAGCATACATCAGCTGCTAGCAGTAACTCTTATGGGTAATTAGACCACCAGCACACAGGCGTACATCACCAGCTGGACCGGAGTTAAATGTAACCACTGGCAGGAACGCCTCTGCGATGAAACCATGGAGCTCAGATATGAGCCGGGAGCGTCAAACTCAAGAGATCAACAAGGGAGACTTTTCAAACGCCAGCCACCGCAGTGACGCTGTGAGTCAGGCAACTTGTTTTCTGTGGCATTCATAAGATTGTGCACCTTCAACTTATGTGTGTTTGTTAAACTTGCTAAGATCTGTCCCAGAGCAGTTCATGAGTAGACCACACCACACCGCTGAGCAAAAATAATTATTGTGCAATCAACAGTTAAAAACTCCTTGGTAACTGATATGTAATGTCACGTTGTTGGTAGTGACACAGCTGCAGTAGTCAGAGGTGGTGTTCTCACAGGCTGTGGTGGCTGTCAGTGTTTGACTCTTGGTGAAGCTGCCGGACTGACTCAGAGGCAGCTGGATGGGATTCAGCTTGGCATCGTTCCTCAGACCTGGATCATCTATGAACTGTGGGATGACATGAAGGTGGTTGTTTTTATTACCGTTAGAATGGACCATAATAGATTTCACAGACAAACCAGCAGCACCATTATTATAAACTGATACTGGTCTAGCAGCTAGCAGGGAGTACTCACGTCATCCCTCTGTAGTTTAAAGAGGATCTCATCGTCCTCCTCCTCTGAATCTTTCCGCTCTTTCTTCACGAGTTTGCAGACAGGTGAAGTGGTGGAGTCATGCATGTCTGTAGCACCACGCCAGCCTGAGCAGAGGCAGGTTGTTTGTCAGGGACTTAAATTCTGATATGCATTCTAAAATTCAACTGAAAGGACACAGAAATAAGATAAAGTGAGTTTGTGCACCTGTTTTTCGTATGGTGTCAGCAGGACCCTGTTCAAATATGGAGTGAGACTGGATGGTCTGAGGCCTCTCTCGCCTCCTCCCTCTGTTCTCTCTCCTCCTCTCATCCCTCTCTCTTCTGTCTTTTTTTGGAGCAGCATGGATCTCCTCCTTTGATCTGAAGAAGACTCAGACATGTTAATAATCATTAAATGCAACAAATTGTGTACATACGTAGTGCAGCGTATGGATGGCCACTCACTCATCTTTGCTTTTCCGCACAGCGTGAACATTCGGCTCAAAGGTTTTCTTTGGAAAAAAAATAAAAACACTGTTAATACCAACACCTCACTGCTTGAATCAATACTACTGGATCGTTTGTTTTGCGTTTTTTACCCGAACTACCAAAGCAGGTTTATTAACTGTGGCCCTCTAATTAGAGCCTGAACTCCCAACAGAACTACTGAGGGACCCTGTTGTGGCCCCTGACCCCTAACATTTCTGCGATGGAAGGAAACACGTTCTGTACTGGCTTCGTTGTCCTGCAGCTGTGGACCAATCCACCCGACGGTTTAAGGAACAAACTCCTAATTACTTCATCCTGCCATGTCTGTTTTAACTTGTGCTGTTTTTATGATTGATGAGGTTTTGTTTTATTACCATAAACACTTCTGCTGCACATTGTTTCTGGGTGTGCATAGAGTTTTTAACTCTTTTTAGTCATTATTTAACTCAGTTTGTGCTGATACGAGAGCTGTGTAAAGTTAGATTAACACGCTGACAACAGACTATTTGTTACAAAGATCGTTTTAATAACTAACAGGGCAGCAGAAAGGGAACGTCTAAAGTTTGGTTTTATCACGGTTCAGGACCACCTGTCTATTGGAAGCCCTTCATATGAAACTGATTTAATACTTAGGACACTTTGATGTGACTGGTACAGGTACGGCATGTTACACGCTGGGTCGTTCATCACCTTTGGTTTTTTGAAAGCTCCCCCCAGCGTCAGGTCCCTGGTTCTGAGTGACGTCAGTCTTCCAGGTGGTGTGGGGGATGACAGACTCCGCACGCGACCTGGGAGCCCCCTGCCCGGGCTGAAACTCAACCCGGCCCCGCCGCTTAGGCCAGAAGTGCCGGGAGCGCTCGCTGTATCCTCCGGGTCGCTCATGTTGTGCTGTGTGGCCCTCCTTGTCGCACACAGAGCTGTTAGCGGTTGTAGGCAGAGCGTTTCAGAGCACAATACATGGTGTTGTTACTGTCCACATCATGTTTACAGCAGTTCGCTGGGAGACAGCGCGCCTTTTGGAAGTGAGTCCGTTAGTCCTTACGTGGCCTCTAAACACTGACTGTGTCCCTGAGAGCTAACGCTTCCTCTTACCGTCTTTCTGTTTGTCTTCTCGCTACACAGCTAACTCAGTCTACCCTGAAAACCGCGGTGGACGCTCAGTCAAAGCTACGCACAGGTCTACACACAACAACACAACAACTTCACAGCACCGTATCACCCTCCATTTTGTTCGCACTGTGTTCACGATACTACAAACATGTCCATAGACGAATATAGAAACGCGTCAGTTCAAACCGGAACATTAGTTTCAGCGAGATATGTTCGATCCACTGCACAGTATTCTTCCTCGAGGCTGCATACAGTAACATGTCATCTTTGTCGCATCCTCTTCGTCGTGTTCCCCGGAGTTTCCTCTCAACGTTTGCTATAAACATACAGAACCGAGTGTAAAGACTGGAACTCTTCAAACTGTTACATTATCCCAGCAGTGCCGTTTTACCGCTTGCCTGTTTAAATGGGTCTTATTCCTTCCCACTGTCCTATTGTTTTTTTGACACGGTAGTACATGGGTCCAACCACGAGAGGGCGCTGTTTGTACGGTGTATGTGACGAGGTGGTCGGAGGCGGTTCTCAGTCACACCCTGCGGTGGAACTTACTCAAGTACTCACCCGTCTCCTACATACTAATATTGGTTTAGTAAATATTACTCCTTATATATTGTTACAGTTTCGTATTGGGAAATTTGACGTCTTTGGGAATTAAACTTTTTTTTTAAAAAACTTTTTTTTTTCAAACCACATGAGAAGTTAAGAGGAAACCGCTAACAGGCAAACAGTTAGCACCAGCACTGATTTCTAGTGCCAAGCAACATCATCTGCCCTTTATATGCAGTGGCAGGGTTACACTGCAGCATTTGACTGAAAGTCAAGAAGGACTTAGTGACTCAGGAGCCCTCTGAACTGCCTCTAAATTCTCTCTTTAGAGCTAAAACACTATGCAAAGTAAAACTCAAAAGTCCCTTAAGTCAGTTTTGTGAGCATGGCCCCTAAACAGCTTCTTTAAAAAGGGACCGCTGATCTTCAGCATTTCATTGTATGTTACAGGCCTTTTGTGTGTGTGATTTTTATGTCAAATCTTTCAAGTAAAATAACTATGGTGGAGTAAAACATACAGTATTTCCTTTGAAATGTAGTGGAGTAAAGTAATATAAGATGGAAAAACTTAAGTCAAACACAAACCATAGAATTTTACTCAAGCGTGGTACTTGAGTAAATGACCCTGGTCAATGTTTTTGCCTATATTCATGCTGTAATGGTCACTTTATAGTGTAGAGTAAACAGGAGCTTAATCAAGACATTAGGGCTGATAGTAGGGCCATGGCATGAAGGAAAATAGAAAACACAGAGGCACATTCTTAGCTTTCAGAAGGATTATCCATATCTAAATGAAATGCAGTTAGTAAACTGTATGGTGGAAGAGGGTGGAAGTAAGGAACATGCAAGAAAAACATGTTCCCACACAAATATGTATATTCTTTTTTATATTTCATATGTCTCTTATCGTAACCATTTGCAGATGATGCCTAACTCTCATTTACATAACATTACATTACAAAGGTAACTGCTTCCTGATGTTGCACACATGATGGAAAACCAGATAACTAAGACTCTAACTAAGACTAAGTTCACAAATAAAAAAAAACCCAGATTGACCATAATGTGCACTGCATATGTTGATTGTTTTGCATAATTATTGAGCAAATTTACTTAGTTAGATTTCAATCTACCTAATTCCTTTATTGCTGCCACCCTCTGCAGACATTTGTGTGCTTTATCTTTGCCTTTTGATTAGATTAGGGCAGACTTTTATATGGCTGCCTCTCTTATCTTTAGTACTCCTAGCAGAAAAGAACTCTATCTTTACAGCTGTCCTTTGTACTTAACACATAAATTGACATTCAGTGTTTGAAGGATCGAAAAAGAGAAACACATAGATGCATATATTACTAAAGTTGTGTCAGCATGAAGTGATCAACATTCTAGGACAGAGATCACATGTCTGATGTGATTCCTCCTTCGTCGCTCTTCTTGCAGTGTCTTCCATTTACCACTTGGTAAAGATTTGATTTTAAACCTTTAGATGAGGAAAGAGGGAGAAGGTAGAAGAGAATGAACTGACCAAAAATCCCCTCAACATTTTTTATTAGCAGGATCCAGTTTATTACCACCTTAAGCTGATATAAACCCCTGTGATGTAATTTTTCATAGTAAAGGATGAGAGCTGCTAAACACAATACCCAGCCCAACAGCCAAAAATTAGTTGTTTGAGTTTTCCAGATAGTTTTCCATAAAGGAACTTTATATTATAACTTATATTACAACTGTTTTGTTTTCTGAGAAGCTATACAAGCAGTCCTTCATCAGTTCAGCACAATAACTCATACATAAAGTAAATCTCCTTCATCGCTCCCTCAGCAGTTCTTGTCACAACATTCTCGTGTAAAAATTAGGGAATGCTAAAAGTTTCATTTTGTTTATTTTGCCCTTTTCCATATGTTGTAGGATGTGCTAATAATAAACACAAATACCAGAAACCCAACCACAGCCGACAAGCCAATCACCACCTCCATCCCATTATTCTTCTGTGGAACTGCAGACAGACAGAAAACACAGCACTGAGCAAATGAGACAAGCTAGCCAATGAGAAAGCCAGCAGCAGACTAAAACCTTCAGCTTAACATATTTTAGTATTTTATAGTGCAGGTATCAGTAACCTACTGACAATGGTATGACTGATAATACTGTGTGATGTCAGGGTTAAAGTCGCATGGGTCCTGCAATAATTAATGCTCCGGTGAAGCTTTGAATGTTGAGTTTTTAATAGACTTGAAATATTAGATTAGATAGATGTTTTCACAGTTGCTACCAAATGTATAGAAATGAGGAAAAAGACTTTACTGTCTCACTTTTCCTGGAGCTGTTGGTTAAGCTTAGTTGGTTCATAGTCATGTGACCAAATTAAGTCCCATGATAACACATACATATGGGGAGAAATCAAGTCCCCATAAACCACATTGGTCTGTGTGGCATTTTTGCTGCAGTGGCTGTTTTGCAATTTATGGTAACATCACATGATGCACACTGGCCCATAAAGCATTTAAACCTCTTCTGTTGTCAGTATTTGATTCACTAATATTCAGTAAAGAAGAAAAATAATATAATATAATTGATAATGTGATAATGAAATATAAAGTATAACAGCCAACTCCATGACAACCTTCCTACAACCTATAATGCTTTTGCCTGAGGATCAAGAGTTGACTTTTGAAATTGCATTTCATAATACAGATACAGTGATTATAGAGTTTTCTATGTATTGGGAACACTAAATTAATGCAATTAGTGCAATTAGTGTATATTTATACACTTACTTTTATCAGCTTCTCCTGCGTTTTTCCCGGCAACCAGCATTTGTTTGGTATTGTCCAGGTGTCCATCATTGATTTCTGGGTTTATGCCCAGTAGATGGCACATCAGTGGATACACATCAACCATGTCAAAGGGATCTACCACCATGTTTTTCTGGAAGTCTGGTCCCACCACCCTGAAGAAGGATTTCATGTCCATGTCCTCATTATCAAAGCCGTGGTCTCCTTTGTTGGATTGCAGAGGTAAGAACTATATGGTCACAGAAATCAGAGGTTTCTTGAGAATAATGATAATGCATGGCCATTATTACATTTATATGATAGGATGTGGCAAAGAAACAGGAAACGTGAGGTCAGAGAGAGGTGGGTGACAAACAACAAATATCTCCAGCAAAGTTTCAACAAGGATATTCCAATCAAAGAAGTGTCTTATATATCACTAGTGACATCCATATGCTCATGCAGTACCTGTAAATTTAGATGCAATGGTAAAGGATAGCCAAGGCATCCAAATAAAGTGTGGCTGTGCTTCATATTAATGTTACTGTAATGTTCTTACATGTGCTTATGTAAAGAAGGAACGTGAAGGGCACCCTGTCAGAGGGTGTATGTTTCTGCTCAAAACAGAGCAAACAAACACAAAGCCAGGTTGAATGAGTTTGTCAGTTATTTTGTTCTCCAGGTGTCACTGTGAAAGAGTGAAATTAATTTGATAATGTTTATGTTTAAATATAATAAAATGACAACAGACCACTGTTGTATTGGAATAACTGAATTAGCACTTTTGATATGGATTTAAGTAATTTGATCAATTTCCTGCATAGAGCTTGGAGCTGCAGAGCACTCAGCCATACATTAATGCTTAAATTGGCTGTTGTCAGCAACAGAGTCATTCTCAATAGCACAACTGTTTCTGCCATGAACCTTTAAGTTGATAAAGATACACAAAGATTTCCAAACCTACAGATTCTCTCACCCTACTGAATATGGAATTTGCAGAAAACTGTACGTTCCCTCACCCCATTGATAACGTATCCTGGGTCAGCAATGAGGATGATGGGAAGAAGTCAAGGATGGTTACTGTAGTGTAGTCTAGCTGGCATGTCTTCTTTTTTATACACATTAAGGTGAGGGTGGCTTCCTTTAAGAGCCTGGTAGACCTTCTCCAGCATCCCCTCTTTAGGAAGCAGCATCCCAACAGGACCATAGTCCAACAGCTGGAACTGGATATCCCTGAAACTAAAACCAGGGATCTCAGAGAGAGTGATTTGCTTGACCAGTCCACCTCGTAGGACTGTAGCCATCCCATGGTCAGCAGTGAATATAATGTTGAGGCGGTCAGTAAGGCCATAGTCTTGGATCTTGTCCCGGATGTAGCCCACGGTACGGTCCACTTGCTTGACCATCTCCCGGCGTTCTGGGGAATCTGGTCCATAACTGTGCCCTGCCAAATCTGGTTCTCCAAAGTACAAAGACACAAAGTCCAGGTCCTTTTTGTGGAACCATTCTCCAATCACTTTGTCGATGTTCAACTTCCAGTCTGTCTCGTTTGAATGATCATAGAAACGAGGTTCAATTTGTTTAACGTTCACAGTATCTCCTTGGTATGTCGCTACTGTCCCAGGGAAATGTAATGAGCCTGCTTTTAGACCCTGGAGGAAAGTCAAACAATTAGTCATGAATTTAAAATCCATAACTGTGATTCCACATAGAATTTGATAATATATCAAGATAATACAGATGGATCTAAAGAACCTGTCTCTGTGCTGTTATCCAGATGGGTAAGCTGCCATTGTCCCCAGTATGAATCAACAAACTGAGCCATGTAGTACTGCTTCTTCTCTTGAGTGGTAGTGTTGAACCAAATGTTATGGATTACTCCATGATTCTCGATATAACGTCCTGATGGAAATAAAATAAAAGACATGAAGAAACTGGTGCAGATTTTGCAGATGTAATCTTTGAAACATGTCTTCTGAAGATTCTCCAACTTGTACCAGCATGTAAAATTGCACTGTTGTTTATGGAAGTGGAAAGAGACGAAAGAAAGTGGAAAGAATAACCCCTTGTTGACTGTTGTTGAAGCATCTTCACCAGCTGCCAAAACAACCTACACTAGTTTCTGTCAGTGAGGATGAACTCATATAGCAACCCTGTAGTGTTAAAGTTTAGTGTGCGTGATGGATCTGATAAAAGTAGTCCATAGTAAAGTTTTAAGGTTGTAAAGACAAACAACAGCAGCAATTGCAGGTTCAAGCCCATATAAATATTAACCTTTGCAATGCTAAAACATACTACCGTCTAATGTTAAGGAGTAGTGATAACTTACAGCTGTGGAAAAGATATTATGCAGTGTGTAAAGACAAATCTGTATCTATATCACTGAAATGTCTAGATTACTGAGTCAGGGTACTGTTGATCTTTACTGTCTTTCTTATTTTGGAGTTGTTGGTTAAGCTGTCATCAAGATGGCTCATTTATCATAATCATGTGACCAAATTATGAACCTTAAGTCCCAACATTATGATGTTGTCAGTAAATAATAACAATATCTAGCAGTAGTATACTTTGTGTAAACGGCTGTATTTGTTGATCTTCTACTTTTTTACTTCAAGTTTTATAAAAAACGTTTTTAGCAGATATTCAGCAAGTTGATGGCACACGTTGTGACACTGTACAGGTGTTTTATTCAGGGCTTGCACATTTGCTGTAACAAGCTGGCTTCAGTAATACAGTGCTGTGAAAAAGTATTTGCCCCCTTACAGATTTCTGCTGTTTCTGCTTTTTTGTCACACTTGCATGTTTCCGATCAAACAAATTTTAACACAAATTTTAACATGTATTTTTTGGAGTTATATTTACCACGCCTTGTTTTGGATTGACTACCTTGGTTTTTGACCCTGCCTGCCTTGACCACGCATAAGCCTAAGCCATTAAAATAAACGGTTGAAAGATCATCTGCATCCTTGTCCCTGCCTGCGTCTGGGTCCTGCTCTCACCCCATAGCCAAGTCCTGACAGAATGCAACGACCAAGAATGGACCCAGCGGGCAAGCTTGGGGATGCAGACTACCGTGAACTGTGTCATGATCTGGACGAGCTGCACAAATACTGGCTGAAGACCCCCCATGCTGAAGTCAAGGAGATTGCTCTTCTGCTGGCTAAGAAAAAGGTGGCTGCTAAACCACAGTGTGAAGATTCCCTACCTTATTGGCTGAAGGAGTTCGTTAACCTCACTGACAGTCAGTCAGCCAGCTCGGGCTCCATCATGGTCACGCTCACCAGTTATCAGCCTGCTTCTCCACCTAGCCCCAGTTTTGCTAGCAGCTTTCCTCCCAGTGTCCGGCCTGCTAGCGCTGGAGCGGCTAGCAGCCTTCAACCCAATGTCAGGTCAGCTAGTATCCATGTTGCTAGCAGCTCTCCCAGTGCCCGGCCTGCTAGTGTTGGACCAGCTAGCAGCTCTCCCAGTGTCCAGCCTGCTAGCATTGGCCCTGCTAGCAGCCTTAAACCCAGTGTCAGGTCAGCTAGCATCAACGCTGCTAGCAGTTCTCCTCCCAGTGTCTGGCCTGCTAGCATCAATGTTGCTAGCAGCTCTCCCAGTGTCCGGCCTGCTAGCATTGGCCCTGCTAGCAGCCTTAAACCCAGTGTCAGGTCAGCTAGCATCAACGCTGCTAGTGGTTCTCCTCCCAGGGTCCGGCCTGCTAGCATTGGCCCTGCTAGCAGCCTTCAACCCAGTGTCAGGTTAGCTAGCATCAACGTTGCTAGCAGCTCCCCTCCCAGTGTCCGGCCTGCTAGCATTGGCCCTGCTAGCAGCTCTTCTCCCAGTGACTGGCCAGCTAGTATTGGTCCTGCTAGCAACCTGCCTCACAGTTTCTGGCCTGCTAGCCGCTACTGCTGGCTCCCTGGCCCTCCAGTGCCTCAGCAGCCCTGCTCTCCAGTGCCTCAGCAGCCCTGCTCTCCTGCGCCTCAGCAGCCCTGCAAGCCAGCGCCTCAGCAGCCCTGCAAGCCAGCACCTCAGCTGCACACCTCCCCACTGGACGTCACTCCTGTTCCGGTGTCGGGGGTCCCAGAAGACGCCACTCCTGCTCTGACTCCCGCTCCTGCTCCCCAGTCGGCGTCCCGGCTGATCCCTGCTCCTGCTCCGACTCCCGCTCCTGCTCCCCAGTCGGCGTCCCGGCCGACCCCTGCTCCTGCTCCAACTCCCGCTCCTGCTCCCCAGTCGGCGTCCCGGCCGACTCCAGCACCTCGTCTCCAGTCGTCGTCCTGGCCGACTCCAGCACCTCGTCTCCAGTTGACAGTGCGTTCGATGCCTGCTCCACGTGCCCAGTCGGGGACAGCGGCCCGTCCAACTCAAGTTGCTAGTGTTTCCAGTGCTTCCATTGCCTCTAGTGTTTCCAGAGCCCCTAGTATTCCTAGTACTCCGAGTGTTCCAAGTGCCCCGAGTGTTCCAAGTGCCCCGAGTGTTCCAAGTGCCCCAAGTGCCCAGTCAGGGGCGGCAGCCCGTCCGACTCAAGTTGCTAGTGTTTCCAGTGTTCCTAGTGTCTCTGGTGCTCCAAGTATCCCTAGTGTCTCTGGTGCTCCATGTATCCCTAGTGTCTCTGGTGCTCCATGTATCCCTAGCGTCTCTGGTGCTCCATGTATCCATAGTGCCCCTAGTGCTCCCAGTGCCCCTAGTGCCCTTAGCGCCCCTAGTGCCCTCAGCGCCCCTAGTGCCCTCAGCGCTCCCAGTGCCCCTAGTGCCCTCAGCGCTCCCAGTGCCCCTAGTGCCCTCAGCGCTCCCAGTGCCTGGTCAGCACCTCCAGAGAGGTTAGGTCTTTGTTGCCGGCCTCCTGCCCGTCCTCCCGAGGAATCATGTCCTCGTCGTCGCCCTCCGGTCCGGCCTCCGGACCAATTCAGCTTCAGTCATTGCTCCACGTCACAGTCTGACCCCCTGATTTTTCTGGACTGTCTGTCCCTCCTCCTGACCCCTTCCGCCCACCCTGCTTCATGGACTTCTTTTTTTTAACTTTAGGGACATCTGGAATCTGTCCCTTGAGGGGGGGGTTCTGTCAGGGTTTTGTGTTGAGTTTTGAGTCCATGTCCCTACCTAGATTCCATGACCATAGTCCTAGAGATTTTGGATTTCTGGTTTTTGTATTTTTTGGAGTTATATTTACCACGCCTTGTTTTGGATTGACTACCTTGGTTTTTGACCCTGCCTGCCTTGACCGCGCGTAAGCCTAAGCCATTAAAATAAACGGTCGAAAGATCATCTGCATCCTTGTCCCTGCCTGCGTCTGGGTCCTGCTCTCACCCCATAGCCAAATCCTGACAGCGTTTGCGATAACTGGCAATTTTGGCCCACTCTTTGCAGCATCGTTTTAATTCAGGCACATTGGAGGGTTTTCATGCATAAACGGCCTGTTTAAGGTCATGCCACTGCATCTCAATCAGATTTGACTAGGCCACTGCAAAACCTTCATTTTGGTTTTTTGAGCCATTCAGAGGTGGATGTGCTGGTGGGTTTTGGATCATTGTCCTGCTGCATAACCCAAGTGCGCTTGGGCTTGAGGTCACGAACTGATGGCCGGACATTCTCCTTCAGGATTTTCTAG
Organism: Datnioides undecimradiatus; assembly: GCA_008933995.1. NCBI lineage: Eukaryota > Metazoa > Chordata > Actinopteri > Lobotiformes > Datnioididae > Datnioides > Datnioides undecimradiatus. The sequence continues at coordinate 704,099 of WARS01000066.1, read as the reverse complement.
TAGAGAGCAGAATTCAGGGTTCCATCACTTAGGGCAAGTCATCCAGGGCTTGAAGCAGCAAAGCAGCCCCAGACCATCACACCACCACCACCATGTTTGACTGTCAGCATGATGTTCTTTTTCTAAAAAGAGTCCCAAAGCCGTAGGGGCTTTGTAACCCTTTCCAGAGTGATGATGTGTTGCTTTATGAGATCTTTTAACCTACTTCATGTTGTCAAACAGGTTCTATTTGAGTGATTTCTTGATTCTACAGGTCTGGCAGTAAGCAGGCCTGGGTGTGGCTAGTGAAATTGAACTTTCGAATTGAGCTTTTCGAAAAATGTGGTTAATCACAGTTAATTCATGATTTAACAAAGGGGGCAGTTACTTTTTCACATAGGGCCAGGTTGGCTTGGATAGCTTTTTTGCCTTAATAAATGAAATCATCATTTCAAAACTGCATGCATTTGTCTTTACTCAGTTTATCTTCGTCTGATATTGATGATCTGTGACAAAAAAGCAAAAACAGAAATCTGTGAGGGGGCAAATACTTTTTCATAGCATGGTAACTGAATGCCTTGCCTATGCAATGTTGCTGTTTAAAATATAAAAATATAAATCATAAACTGTTGTTTTTACCTGTCAGCATAGTGAAGTGAGAAGGGCTGGTAATAGTGAGGAAGGGTGGAGTAACATAGGTTGCCTTCACCCCGTCCTGAGCCATCTTATCCAGGTTAGGGGTTTCAACGTCTCTGTCATAGTCCCAGCGGAAGCCATCGAAGGAGATGAGCAGGAGCTTGTTTCTGGTGGACTTGGTAAAAGCTGGCTTCACATCAGAAACAGCATGTCGTGGTGGAGCAGCTGCACGGGGACAGCTGGCGATGAGGCTCAGGGCAGCAAGGCAAAGCAATAGCATGACTGAGGATTTAGACCTTGCTGTAACTAAAAATCCATGATCTATTTTAGTCAGACTTTTATCAGCTGTTTTTCTCCAATTTAATCATTAATATCTTGACGCTTACAATCCTCAGTGTCCTGGAGGAACACCTCACTGCAACTCTCCTCTAACTGCAATGATATGACCAAAATCTACCCTGAGGCAAATATGAGACTATGCCGTGTGAGTAGATCCACCCCTCATTAATGTTTGCACAGGATATTGATCAGACCTTATCTACCCATAAACATGGCACAGGTTTTATACCTTTATTAGTTTAATGCAGTTATGTGATACGGAGAGAGTGTATGTAGGTGCATTTGTGTGTGTGTGTGTGTTTGTGTGTGAAAAAGAGATAGACTCCACTGAGAGTATTTCTGTACCCTTTGACCCCACAACAGTCAACCAAGAAACGGTCTCCTTAATGCTCTTGCCATTAGTTGTATTGTGGATTTAATACATTAAACAGGCTTTATTACAAATATTTTCCCGTCACTAGTCTAAATGTTTTTTGGTCGACAGCTTTCTTTTTCGGCCCCAGGCTACTATTTACATACTGGTATGGATTTGTTCCTGTTCATATCCTGCTTCATCCCATACATGTGAGTTTAGTGAAACAGTCTTAGCAGCACAACTTTTCATATCCACTGACTTACACAGATTCAAATATCCTCCACCAGCCTGAGGCACACTCTATTCCAGCAACAAATCTCAAACACAGCATTCACCCTCACACCCCTGTCATGTATTGCTCCTCCTCGACGTTTGCTAATGACCCTAGCTCTGCCATAATGAACTGCTTCTCCCCTGCCTCCACTTTAAAGTTGACCAGCTTCCAATTCCAGCGACCTTCCACCACCCGGCCTGATCAGCAATAGAGCACTGCTCTGTCCTCAGCCCCATCCATTGCTACAACATCTGTGTGGTGACAAAGACTACAAGCAGCATTGCAGATGATGCCGTTGTGGTGATGCCCCCCGGTCACCATCAGTAGTCATAACACAGCAGTGGAGCACGTTATTTACCAGGGCACCGTCCATGGAGAGACACCATATAGGCTACTTCATCAGTGTGCACAGCAGCAGCACAAGGTGTATGGACATTTGGGCGGCTGCAGGACCCATTGGAAACCTCTGAGGATCATAAAGGACACATCACATCCACACAACAGCCTGTTCTCCATGTTGCCTCCCCTAGGAAGGAATACAGGACTCCTAAATCACACACCAGCAACCTGAGGAACAGCCTTCATCCTCCGGCCATAAGACTCCATAATGAATAACACACATCACGCACAACACACATGTAGTCTGACCAGCTATGCTACATCCGATCACTAATGCTGGATTCTGTTCCATTTTTGACCCTATTCTCTGTTTCCCAGTGCTTTGCTTGTCTTATGACCACTCCCCACTCGCACACATCCATACACTGAGAAACACTTCTTCATTCATCATTCATACACCAGTGTGACAGCCACTGGGAGCAATTTGAGGTTCAGTGTCTTGCCCAAGGATACTTCAGCATGCAGCCTGGAGGAGTCAGGGATAGAGCCATCAGTCTTCTAATTAGATGACATGCCCTACCTCTGCTACCCTACTGTAAACCTACTTTACTGTAAATGTCATCAAGAAGCACTTGAATGATGACGGTGCAGCAGGTCCTTCCATACTGCCCACATTTTCTCCCACCCAGTGCTCTGGAGCGTGAGTAAATATTCATGTTAACAATGCTTTGCCATAGCTGTGGTCTATTTCAATTGTTATGGCTGAATTAAAAATGAACTAATGTGAAAATAGGTGTTAAAAGAAGGTCAAAAATAAATATCCAGCCATAAAAACACGTGATTGCTTCTATCTAAACTGCCATTCAATCATGTATATTGAATGCCATATGAGCATTTATAAATTCTAATGAAACAAATGGGAATAAACTATTGTTAAGGTGCAGTTCCTAAATGCGAGACAGAAACATAATACATAAATGAAAACTGATACACAGCCTAACTGTTGATGCAATCTTTTCCATGCTACATTTTAATGGCACAGTAATAAAGAGGTAATAACCACATCACATCAATTATATCATGATGATAGGGTTTAAATAGAGGTTAAGGGTGTAAAAACCTACCAAAACCCACAGTTACTGACAGCAGAACAATTACAGAACAGCAATGAGTATGATTATATCTTCAGCCACCTGTGTGTCCTCACCGGGTCAGGTGTTGTGTCTGACATAGCACCTGTCCCTGTTGATGATGACACCTCATCAATGGAAAAAAATACAATACAACAAATTTAATGATACATCTTCCATCACTTAGACTGCTGTGTCCATGCTACGCTGCCATAGCCTTTGCTGCCACCTTCTGGTTAGCATTTTTAACAATATGATAACACATTTTCTTGACAAAACCAGTATAAGTGATGTTGTAGCCAATAGGGTCTGTGTCACTGTAACAGAGAGCCACTCTGTAACACTCTCTTCAGCTGCAGAGCGTCTCTGTGGAGGTCTTCAGACACCATGGTACTTGGTATGTGGTACATTGAGGGCATTATGGTCTCTATTTTCATTATTAAGTATCATTCAACACCTATGAAACTTATGGATTTCTCTGATTGGATAACATGCTGTGGAATTAAAAGCACTGCTCTCTAAAGCCTAATGGTAATGGCTGTGCAATGTACCTTTACTGACAGCAAACAGTGCAGCCTGTCTGATGTACTGATATCATTCTCCTTATGCCACAATCATCTCCACATGTCTGCAGTAGGGGAAAGGACCAAAGCAGCTTGTCTTGTGGGAAGGTTCTCTCTGCAGTGCTATCATATGTGAGGATTATCATACTGTAGGCCCTGACTCTCCCCTGGCTGTAACAGACATTCGTCAAGCAGGCTCTTCAAAAGCTCTAGGCCCATGAATATGACCTGCTCCTCCTCAGACTGGGTGAGGATTACTCCAAGCAGAAGGCCACCAGCACAACTGTAGGTTAAATAGCCAGAATATTCTTTAACCATAATTGAGCAATGTTAATGCTTCAGGGTAACTGAATCTGTTTACTCTCTGTTTTGCAACATATTGTTTGGAGCATTGGAATCCATGTATATGCTCCTCCATTCACTGATCACCTCAAACTGAGACAGGGGGAGATGATCCTACATGTACTCAAACTCATTGATGATAAATCCTATTCAATTGACATTAACACTTACAGAACTGCTCTTGTTGTAGGTATGAGGTACGCAGAACTGCAAATCTCACAACTTGATTTTAGGCCACATTCACATCTGAAGTTTGGTTCAGTTGGTGTAGATAGAACTTTATTTGGGCTTGTGCACATATGAGCAAAATATAATCCGAAATATTTTAGAAGAATTTGCGGCCACGATCAAGACGATATTGCACTTAAATGAGCCCAACCTCTCTCCCAGGAAAAACCATATGCCTAAAACCAACGATGCCAAAGCAAGAGTCAGATCACCCACCTGGGATAAGTCAGACCAACAATACTTTTAAAAGGCCAGCAGGTGGCGGCTCCACTCCATGAACCAGATCTGTGGAACAGGGCATCTGTAAGCTACCATTCCTTTTCCAGTCTGTACATTCCAAACCACCCTCTAAGACAAGTGTAACAAACATAGATGAATATGACAATATCAAACCTAATGGAGATTTATAGGATTCAGTGTTTCAGTATTCTATGATTTGATGTGAAAGAATACTATGACAGAAATGATTACTGATTAAAATTGGCCATTTTGCCAGTGGGAAACATTTTTCATGTCAACACTCATTTTAAGTTTGATCTCAAAATAAATGGTTTCCACTGTTTCTGCGCAGCCCAGCGATAAAGAGCATTTGAACTAGATCAATATGGGTTTGTTTGGCTGCTTTTGTTGTTTTGTTTTGGCTTTATTAATACATTGTACACACCTGGTTGGTACAACCTGATTCATTCAGGATTGTAGAACTGCAAAGTCGTTTTACAGTAAGTTGAAGTGTCAGATCCTCATATTGGGTATCGCCTCTCCTGACACAGCTTTCCACAAGGAGACTGTACAGTATGTCTAATTCAACATTATATAAATGCTGACCCAGCCTCAGTCTTTTTGTGTTTGCCCTTCTTCTCTTCCTTTGATGGTGGATTTCTGCTGTGGAACTGGGACAATGAGTAACAGGCAGAGCGCGGCGTCCTGAGACTTGTGATGCGACTGGTTGTCCTGCATTATAATCCATAGCGCCTCTTCATCCCATGTACTTGGGAAGGCACTGCAAACAAAGGGTGTGTGTATGTCTGTTTGGAGGTTGTTGTTCTGCTGCTTAGGAGTGAAACAGAGCTCTGAAATGCATGGACATTGATATGTATACATGTATTTATTCTATTTCATTTGCTGTGCATATAGATGATGTCAGTTATAATAGTTAAAACTTCTGTCTTTCTCTGGTTTATTGTTTCCTATTTTATTTTGGAAATACTCAACTCTTGTGTTATTTCATTGTGCTTCACTTCCGACTTCTTCTCTCTTTCAGGAGTGTTTGTCACTTTGTATTAGTTCCTTGTGCCGAGCTCTCCAGCTTCACTCCTTGTGTTTCCTGGTGACTTTGGATCTATGTTTTGTTTCTCTGGATGTCGCTTCCTTTTGGACTTGGATTTTTGCCTGCCACTCAGTTTGTTTGCCTGTTGGACTGCTCTCCTGCGTTTAACCTTTACCTACCTGCCTCCCCATCCTGTAAGCCTTTTTGTGACTGAGACTTTTGTTTCAATAAATCATTGCACGGGACCAACTCTGCATTTGGCTAACACCCTTTATTTCCTGTCCCCTGTTGCACGTTTCCAAGCTTGAGCTGCACTGAACATGTTGAAGGCCAGGATCCTATCGACCCTGACAGAAAGAAACCTGCTGGAAGAACTCTGCCAGTCTGGCTGTCCAACACCATTTCTAATGTGACTAAGTTAGAATATTAAGAACTGTGACAAAATCAAATGCTACGACTGCACTTCCAGCACATCCAAGTGGGGACACCCTGCTGCCTGCTGAGAGAGACAGCCAACTCAAACTGATGCCACCTCATTGGTCTGAGTGCCTCTAGAATGCCTAAAAAGGTCCAGAGCTCCAGGAAGCTTCACATGAGAGCAAACAAATATCAGCTGCATCATGGGACTGAATGCACAGGATAATGCCAATAAAAGACATCGCCTCTCTTCCTCTCTGCAGAGCAATATCTCCCCCGTCATCAGAAGCATCGGGTGAAACAACACTTTTCCTGTGATATTGAGGTTGATACTATAGATCCAAAGGAAAGCTTAGACCAAACCGTATATCTAAAATGTAATCTCTCAGTATAGCTGACACCTAATATTTCAAACATTTCCCTTGGTTTCTCATCTCTCTCAGCTGCAGAAAGCTGCCTTACTTTTTAAGCTTAATGGGTTTGTTCATTTATTCTTTGTTTTCCAACTAATTACTGCATGCGGGTAAGATGCCATGCTTGATCTGCTTCTGATTCTCAGATTTTGTATGTTGCTGCATTTATGGCGTCATTTATTAAATTATTAATTAAGCTTATTTGTTTGTTTCATCTCCATGACCTGTGGCCATTGACTTCCAGTCAAGTTCCTCATCAACTGAGAATCTCTCTGCTCTTTTCCATCTCACCATTCCCTCTTATTGACTCAGTTCCCTCTTACTGCCTCTGCAATGCCACATAAAACATACATTCATAGATACATAGAACCTGTGGTGACAGAGCTATTTCAGTTCAGTTCCTCTCTAGTTTGACCTCTTTGGAATCCCACATTAAAAGAGGCCAACACCCTCCTAAAATCCAAAAGAAATTTACAAATTTACATGTTTTAGCCTTGGAGCTGAAAAAACGTAATACTATAATACTTGTTTCAGAATCACCTATAAAACAGATCAGAGGGATGAATTATATGTTAAATAATGTCAAAACACTTAGAAAACAACCAAATAAAGCAAGCCAATACACAAACATTGTCTGAGTACAACTCTCACACTGGTAGCCAGTGGTAGGAACACTGCTGTGCATTGACGTTCTGCCCCTCGACCCCTTGTAACCATCCTATTTCAAGTGTTGCCCCCTGAAGAGGTGCATATTTCCCAGTGAAAAAGCTCCCTGACTCCCACAGCAGCTCTGGTTCTCTGCTCCTGTACCAACTCGACCTTCTCTCTCCACCTCTTTCTGTTGTTTATGTGTTCGAACAATGAATGAGACTAGTTGAGATTAGAGATTGAGAAGTATTCCAAGCAATACAACTCACAATCATGCATTTTACAAGGACAATGACAAAAGACAAGCTGCGGCTCCGGAGGTCGCTTTTTCAGTTAAGAAATCAATTTTAAGTCCACAAATGCTTTTAAGCAAATGTCTAAGCTTTATGTTATGTAGAACTAGAAGTAGACCTGATTTGTTATTATCTCACATAATGTATGCCAAATCACACATTGCACGTAGAAAACACCTGAGACATTTGCAGCATAAATACATTGCTCAGGTCTATTACAGAACACTGGTTTATGAGTCACAGACAGCACATGAAAAAGCATTCAGATCCTTTACTTCAGTAAAAGTACCAATTCACCCATGTGAAAAGTTTCAGCACTGATATATATGTTAGAGTGCCGCAGTGCAACGCTTCCTATTGTTGCTGGGGGCGGCACTTGACGTGCATCATATAACATGCTGCGGCACTTTGGTGCCTGTGTTTTAAGCTTAACGGTTATAGCGTGAGAGGCATCATTTACAAGGAGGCAACCACCTCCGCCATCAGTGACAGTGCTGCTGCTTTGCTGAGTGAGAGGAAGAACCAGAGCGATAACAAAGTGACATCCATCCAAGTGCTGACCATTTGTAACCTCTGCAAGCCTCGCGTAGTGTAATGTTTCAGCATTTTACTGCAGCGACACATAGTGCAAGCGCTTGCTTTGTAAGCTGTGAGCAGTTTAATTACCTGCAATTTAAATCCAGCTTGTTAGATGAGAACGAGGAGGAGGAGAAGTGGACGAGGAGGAGGAGGAGGAAGAGGATGCTGAGCAGAAAGGGAAAGAGGAATATTGAGAAATACTTTCCAACTGCTGATTATTCGACAGTCACCCCACACTCACACCGAAAGATTCCTAAATCTTCATATTCACAACTGAATTTTTGCATTGGCCTTACTGGAGTTGTATTACTCTTTATTGTTTATCAAAAAAATAAACAAACAAAAATGAACACATGGTGGACAGTGTCAGAGATAGGGGTGTGTGCTGACTGTCCGTCCTTCTATTCAGTGCAGGAAGTAACTATACAAGCAAATTGTGTGCCAAACTAAACAACTAAATGAATCAGAATATGTGAAGTACACATAGACTACATATATACATATAGATGTAGTAGTTCCTGGCTGGCCGGTGGAATAGCTATACTACAGACTTGATATTAGCCACTGAACTGATGCAGCACTGACTGAACCTCCCACCCCCGGTCAACAACTGCTAGGGGGCTGGCAGGAAGCATCCAGCAACCTGAGTGCTCGTTGCTGCTCATGAATCTCTTCAGTGCCCACTGCTTCGATATGCATGTATTTATCTTCATGTTTATTCATATTTAACGGGGGAGAAGGATCAGCGCAATACTCCAGTAACAGAATATTATAGACCCAAGATGAATCTGACAGATGTGTGACTGATGGGAATCAGAGAAACAAACATTCGTTTAAAGAGGTCCAGCTGAGTTATGATACAGTGCCATATAAAATATTTTCTGAGCCCTCAGTTTTGATTTGAGTGGGTGTGTTTTCTGTGTTTTGTCTTGTGGTTTTGCTTCACAGCCGTGCTGGTTTTAACCAGCTCAGGAAATAATTAACATGTGAGAGGGAAAAGGCTGTCCTCTCCTGACCTAAAGCTCTTCTCGTTGACTCATTCATTCCTCTGACTGTAGTCTTGTCTCCTTTGTGTGTATATGTGACTCACTAACTGGACTTGCAGTGCTTATCGAAAAGCACCGATTTCATTGGCTAGAAATGCTGTACTTGTTCTGGATTGGATGGCGTCTGGGTCCCATGTTGGTTGTTGGAGAGGAATGTCTGGTTAATGACGGGGAAGCATATTGGCTATTTTGCTAACAAGGGGTAGTGACCCCCCCCCCCCGAAATTGCTTACTGGTTACAACTATTTGCAGGCACTGCAGTATCTTCAAGCACCATATTTTGCCATCCTGAACATATATACAGGAGCATGTACGTAAGTTTGCATTGCCAAGCTGTGTGTTTGCATGACTGTAAACATGGGATTGAGTTTGTTGAGTGTGTGTGTGAGTGTGTGTGTGGGTGTTTGTGTGTGTGTATGTGCATGCGAACGCAGCGCTGTTGCCCTAGTCTGTGCTGCGGTGACAGTGATGTATGGGTAATTTAAAAAGTCATTGTTTTCCACAGAGCGGTCTGCAGTCAGGCCAGCCAACCGCAGCCCATTCCCCTACAGCACTGAAAAAACTCATCTACATTTACTCCACAACTCATACGCACACACACACACACACGCACACACACACACACACACACACACACACACACACACACACACAAAAAGGGTAACAAAGCACACACACTGACATTACAGTGTGTAAACACAAACTCTAAGATTTTTTCATAAAAACACTTTTGATTTGCTTTAATTTGTTGTCAGAGGTTTTACTCTCACTGTGTTTATTGGTCCGTCCACTAACACACCATTTTCTTTAAATGTCAGCTTGTGTGTTGTCATGTGACCTCAGCGCCTCCAACATGGACAGCAAGTGGCAGAGGTCAGCAGCGTTGTCCTGGAAACCACTCTGCTCGTTTGCTCCTCACTTCATCTTCTGGCATATCATCCTATTACTGAAGAAGAGGAGGTGTGTGTGCGTTTTTGTGAGTATAGATGGCGCCAAGTGATTCTAAGGGACTGGTTGCAAGCATAGACTTCCAGACCAGACTGTCTCTCGCTCTCTCGCTTTCACTCTGTCTCACACACACACACACACACACACACACACACACACACAGAGATAACCATTTATCTCTCATACTGTTGCAAACATTCTCCCCGTAAATATTTGGAATTTATACTTTTCTACTATAACTTAAATAGAACTTGTCACATGCAAAGGTAAGGCAGATAAATAAGATCCCTCAAATCAGCATGTGCAAAAGTTCAGAGCTGGTTCCAAGGTGGGGTTTATCTGCAGAGACATGAGCTGATGGCAGCCATGACAGATGACAGCTCTTCACATTACAGTTTTCCTATTATGCAAAGCACACTTTTCATAGTTTCCAACAAACATCTTGGCTGATGTTGGACTAAATATTGAGGGAGACAAACTGTGTGAACAGTGAGCCTAATGTAAAGCCAACTAAAAACAGGAGCCGTTAACTGTTTTTCCATCTTGTTTTTGTTGCAGCAAGTGTTTCAGGCAGAGGGTGAAAAGAGGGAATGCACAGTGTGAAAAAACAAATTTCGGAACTTATAAACCTGCTCTAGTATACAACATAATTAACAATGCAAACCTGAAATTGAAAATACATAACCCTTAATGTGTATCAGCTTACTACTACGTTTTATTTTTTAATGATCAATCTACAAAGATATAACTTTAAAGATAACAATTTTGTATTCACAGCAATAAGAGCTTATTTGGTAAATTCATATTTTAAACTATTAACAGTATGTTCTTGAGGTATTTAACAAATGCCGATGTGCACCTGCAAGTTTTTACAAATGTTCTTCCGGTGTATAACTACGCAATGCATCTTGGAATACTGATCCACAGCAGTTAGAGCTGGTAGCTGCTGCTTGCTCAATGGGTGCGTGGTACCCTATTCTGACGTAAATACAAACATGCACTGGCGACAGCAACTTTCAGCAACTAGGCAAATCAAGTGCTTTACATGAGACAAAAGACCCTGAAACAAAACAGAACATATAAATAGGATACATAAATAAGGATAAAGATAAATTAAAAAAAATATAGGATAAATAAAAGCTAATAAAAGGCAGTGCCAAAAAATGTAATTTACATGTTGGGGAGCATGTTCCACATTTGAGGTGCAGAAACGCTTTCGTTTAGCTTAGGATGGATGCGCTACATCTTTGATCCAGCTAAATATTTAGTTAGCCAGTAATATTGAGTGCTGCAGCACCCTCCTGGGGTGTTCTACCCTTGGAGTCAGGACTATTTGCACATACCGGGGACCCAGCAGGACAGCTCCTCTGGTAAAAATGCAGGATGTACTGCAATGTTCCCATTCTGATACACTTTTGTTTCCCGGGCCCTCTCTCTGTGCCTCACATTGTGTTCTTGAGTCTCTCCTTCAGTTGCAGTGGAGTGGACCATCAGACAGCAGGGCTTCCCTTCTCTTGGGCCTGTGATAGATGAGGGCTGTATGTGATCGCTCCATGATGACACACACCTAATCCTCTCCTCTCGTCTACTCTTCCTCACTACTCCGCTCCTTCTTCATTTCCTCTCTTTCCCCCAGTTCCTCTCCTCCATGTCTCCTTTATTTTCTAAACTTATCCCTTCACTTTTAGTCTTTCCTTGTCTACCCTGTCCTCCATTTCCTCTTGACTCATCCCTCCTCTCCGTTCTTGTCCTCTAATATATTTTTTTTACTTCAGCATATTTCTGTCGTTTCTCCCCGTTTGCTTCAACTACTCCACCCACTTTTTCCTTCTTTTTATCCTTTCCTGTCCTGTGCACAGGAGTGATATTTGGTAAGTCTGGGGGTCAGTGCATTGTGCTCAGTGTTGTCAGCGTTGCTGCAGCGAGAGATCCTGACAATGTTGTTCACAGGAAATGCACTATGTTTATGCTAATCTCCCCATGCATCCGAACAATATGTCTGGGAAATGGAGCTGTCACAATTCCAGGAAGGATACACATGCATGGACGAACACACACACACACACACACACACACACACACACACACACACACACAAAGTTTTTTCTGTAGTAGACACACAAGACACACTTTTTTAAGGTGTTCTGGTAATTTTTAGATGTCTGCAAACCAAACTGAGTATTCTACCTTTTTCATCCGAACAACTGTTGTCCCATCGGGTGCAGTCCAAACAGTTTTGGAAGAACTGGTGCATAAACAACTCTGCTCTAAGCCAAGATGTTAAAGGAGCCTGTTTTCTTAATTGCCAATGAAGACTCTCAAGGGTAGAACCTTTGGTCACTGGTTGAGAACACAAAATAAAAGGAGCAATAAACACACATGGCTCCTCACACCTGATCCATACTGCTCACCTGCAAACCACCTTGCCAGACTGCTGATGTTGCACAAAACCAGGAGCTAACTTACAGGATTTCACGCAGAGAGGGAGATCCTGGATGGGCACCCACACTCTCTGGCTAGCTCAATATGACAGCACCTCTGTTGATTCTGACGCCTGTCTCGCAGAGTTGATGTGAAGCACCTGTCAGACCAAATTCCAGGTGTGGTCGGGTGAAATCTGGTAGAGGTGAAGTGAAGTGAAAAAGACTCCACGTGAGTCATCACACCTTGAACCTTTAAAGGCCAGATCCAGCAGAGAGGTCCTTGCAACCTGACAGCAGCAGAGGTTAGAGCATGCAGAAGGGACAGCCAAATCATGGCTGGATCCATCTGGACACTTCCTTCCAGCATAATGAACCCCATAATAGAAGTGGTGACATGTGTCTGTTCATCAGGGGAGAAGATTAGGTAAACCAAAGCAATGATGTTAAGTATATCTTTGAGGGCATCATTAAGCAGGTCCTATAACACAGCTGAGGCAGTGGTTAGGCCAAAGGGCTTAATGAGAGAACTGTAAATGCTGAAAAGACAGAAAAAACAAGTATGACAAAGACAAAGTCCACTTACAGTGCTCATTTTGTGTTGTTTCATATATCACAATATATTGAAAGGGTTATGAGCCTGGCGAGGGCGTCATCACAGGGGTAAGAGAGTGTTTAGGTAGTTCCAACTGCCAACGCTGCCCCCAGCGAGGAGGAAGGCGGGACTGTGTCATCCCTGGGTGAGATGATGAATGCAGTCCACATTAATTGGTCTGCTGCATTTGGATTTCAGTAGCTTTGACTTTTAGCACAGAGCTGTAATGATTGAAACAGTGTTGTCTGTGACATAATGCACTTTTATAGAGGTTGGAAGATATAATATTGCTAGTGTGACTGACTATTTACAGACTATTTCACTGTCTGCTCTTGCTGGGAACCCTGTGTAGCTAGCAGACTTTGTCCCTATAGCTGAGCGTCAGGTGAGACATGGGCAGTGCAGCTGCTCTAACTGGATAAAGTAAGCAATATATAAACAGCAAGAAGTTCTGTTTTACATGTGAGCGATCGACCTGTAGATAAGAAATCTTTCACAGCTGTTATATTCACTGTATCCCGACCCTGTACTCAACCAGCAATTAAGCTCTAAAATAACATCTCTGAAGCAGAAGAAGCATAGGTGTTCGTCTTTGCTGAGGAAGTGGATGCAATTTAAATAACACTATTCTGGTATGGAGTGGAATATAATAAACACAACAGAAGTAACATCTGTCAATATTACATAGCAGTTAATCTGTACAAGAAACAGTTAACACTGAGACACTAAGAATAGCCAATCACAGCTCACTACAAATGTCTGATATCCAGAAAATACAGGTGGTTTGAATGTTGCATGTAAACACTTTTCCAAACCATTTGACCAAGTGGGTTTGTCCAGGTTGCATTTAGTCCACCTTGGTCCTCCAGTCCCCATGCACACAGCTCAACTGCGCTGCTGTCTAGTTGCAGCTTGGAAGACTTAATGTGCCAATCAACACAAAATGATCAGCATCTCACTTTATACTTGTACTCCACTTCATTTAAAAAGGAAATATAGTACTTTTTACTGCACTACAGCTTACTCTTTACATAAAAAACACATGATATATGGTATACAAGAGGCAATACTTTTAATAATAATAATATACAAAGAATAAAGAACATAAAATTGGCTCTATATTAAACTACAACATTAATATGCGTTTATATTTATTTGTTTACGATGAAACGAAATTAATATAATATTTTGAATAATATTGTACTAGGTAAGCAGCTATTTTGTGTATGCACACATTTTTACTCTTGTTATTTTAAGTAAATTTTACTTACATTTACATTTTGAATGCAGGACTTTTGTTATTATTTTTATTTTTTATTAATATTTCCAATGGCATATGAGGATATCTGTGACAGGACGTAGCAAGTTTACAATACTAAAGAGAGCTGTGTTATCATATAAGCTTTTTTGAGTTTATGAGTTTCCTCTGCAGGGTGGCTGGGCTCAGCCTTAAAGAAAGCTTAAGGGGTGCAGACATCTGAGAGAAGTTCAGAGTAGAACTGCTGCTGGTTAGGATGCTTCCCAGACATGTCCCCGGGGAAGTGTTTCAGGTACGTTGATGGTGTGGTGGATGCTGGTCACAGCAGCTTCTTCTATTCTTTGGACTACAGGTAGTCGGAGATGGAGGATGGTGTTTGGCAAACTCCCTTGGACACCAACAGGTGGGTCTTTGGGTATTCCCATGGCACTGCTTGAAGGTAATGTCCTGGCAATGCTGGTGTTATTGGAGGCTGAAAGCTAATAGCTCCAGGAAATGCAAATGATTCAGTGCAACCAACATTGCAGACTGCCGTGGAATGTGGATATAGGGAAGTGACTCTGGTACTTCAGGAGTTTGCTGACCTGCATGGAACAGGTCATCATCCAAAGTGTTGAGAAAGAGCTTGTTTTTCCCACTCTGGGCATGTTAACTGGAATGCTTGACACAAAGGACAAAGATGAACTGGCAAAGAAGGGACGAAGGACTGAATATACACTTAGTGGAAGGGTAACAATGAGAAACAGGTATGTGTCTCACATTGGGGCGGGTCAGGTAAAATACCCTGGAGTGCAGGAGGTGGAGGATCTGAAATAAGACGGATGGTGAGTAACAAAACAACACAGGACAAGACAAAAATGAGAAACTGAAATGAACCCAAATCCAAAAAGAATGTATATGTTTATGTTTAAAATGATTTTAATGTTTTAACTATGAATTTGTGAAATATTTAAGAACATAAAGTCTCCTGGGACTGATGGATTATCTGCTCTGCTTGCTTGTGTTTCTGTAGTGTTATTAAAGTCATACTTATGGAAATATATAGAGAGTGTAGTAATTAAAAGGAAACGCTAACAGAACTGAAACAATGATTATTTGATATCTAAATTAAAGAAAGATTTAAGCTAATAGACTGTTCACATTTCTAAACCTAAATGACTTGCACTTGTAATATTAGAAGTTTAAAACAAAATTTTAAGTGGATTTGAATCTATGGCAAATATAAGTAACAATGTAAGTTTGGTTTTGGACTTGGTCATTGCATAACTTGACTTTTATAAAGCCTTTGGAACAGTAGAATGTTTAGTAATGAATGTTTTATATGAAATCCTTCCCTGTAACAAGCAGAGCATTTCAGTATGTACTGGAAACTGTCCCTAATGGTTCATCATCTCTTAGAAAAGCCATTTTCAGTTTTAAGAAGAAACACAACTTATTGACTTACAAAAAACATAACAGATTTTGGTTAAATTTGATCATTAGCGTGAGTAGGATGGTACAGGTCATCAGTATAATTTTCCCATGTGTCAACTGCTACTACTCATTAACAGGAATGAAAATAGTGAATTTATTGGTTTATTTATAGAAATAGCTGCTGTCATAAAGGATCAAATGTAAATATAAACAACTAGAATTGAAGACTGAACCATTTTGCACAGTGGTATTAACCAGGATGTAAATCTAACCTATAAATTCTAATTGTATCAGCTCCAAGTATGCGGACGCAATGACTTCTACGAAGGACTGGCACATTTCTAGCAGCTTGCCATACACACAGAGTTGTGTTGTAAAATGGAAGCCAACTATTTACATGACACCACCGTGTGAAAGGTGGATTTGGGTGTGTGAACATGTGTGTGAGATTGATAGTCCTCAGTCATAGAGTGTGGCAGCTGTGGAGGGCCTGTAAAGGTGTCTGCCCATGAATCAGGGGGGAGCAGCCAGGCCAGCCTTGCCAGATTGATGAGGGGCCAACGCATGGTTAAGTCTCATTTCATTTACAAGCAGCGCCTAACCCACACACTGCAGGATGGGTGGAGGAGGAGGTGGAGGGACAGCTGTGTGTGTTGTGTGTGTATGTATGTCAGACAGAGAGAGTAAGAGAGGCTCAGTGAGGGTCAAATACCCCCCTACTGGTCTGCTGGTTTAATAGAAAAGTAATATCCCCTCGGCCATAGGTGCTTTAATGAATAATAGGTTGGTTGGCATGGATTGATTGCTGTCCAGTGGCAGGCTTGATCAGCAGACCTTAAAAAGCTTCCTCAGAACACAATTTCCCAGAAGGCTGTGGGAAAATCCACGGCTGGGAAGAACCTGGAGGATTTGACAGTGCGCTCACGTCCAGACAGTGTCAGGGGATCAGCACCGAGGAGTTTTCAACATTTCACTCAATACTTTTCACTCACAGCCACAGTGGCCCTCGTGGTACCACAGTGACCAACCAGTACAAAAAAACGGCCAAAAGACCACGCAGACTAAACACCTCTGCTTGCAGTACATTATGCTCTACCTGATTGGATGGGTCCAGGCCAACACTTTGTTCAGGAATGGTCTGGAATACTTTATCTGGTTTGTAGCTACTGGTTTTATCACCTCATACTAGATGTGTAGACCAAAAGTTACAACACAATGGACAAAAGCGAGTCATGTTCAGCTTAGTGCTGGATGAAAGTGGTCTCATTGATATGGATGCAAAAATGCACAAAACAGTGCAGCAAAAGCTCACTAATACACTGTAGTGTGTCATGCATTATTGTTTTCAAGTGTGTGTGTCTACTGTGTGTCTGCCTGGTATTAGAAGGAAGACAGTGTGTGTAGACTCTCTTGATGTGTGTGATGCAACCAGATATTTAAAATCTGTTACGCTTTTACAACTCTTGTAGTCTAAGCCAGGCCTAAAAAGATTTCTGTCTTACTCTGCTTCTCTCACTCTTTCCCTCTCTCTTCTTTTCTCTTTCACACACTCACACACACACACACACACACACACAGCCACTTGGTCTAGTCTTAGTATTGAGTGGAGATCTGAGCCTCATGGCTACCCTGCAATCTACCGACATTGATCTGAGAGAAAGATCAAACTCTGGCCAGACACTCCCAGGAATCCTGCTATTCATTAACTGTGTGAGTGTGTGTGGATGAATGCCGGAGCATTCGCGTAGATGTACATGACTTCAGTGTGCATGCTTAAATTTTCAAGAATATGTTAATATTTCACCGTCCACAGCGAGTGAGTATGAAGGCACATCTACTTTTGGTAAGATTTCTGTGTGGCATGCATGCATCATAATGTTCCAGAGCCTGTCTCTTCCCTGTGCGTGAGTGTGTGCATGTGTGTTAAAGCATGTACACATGTGTGTATGTGTGCACGCCCGGGCCTGTGCAAGTGGTTCCTGAGTGGCACCACAAAACCTGATAGTGGATTGGACCGCAGAGACGGGCAGGCAATCAGACTCCATCCAGACAACCCAAAGCCAGCAGTGTCTCCTGGTTTTATCAGTGAAAGCACAGTTAGACAGCATATAGAGCAGGATGAGCGGTGCCTAAACTGCATCTTAGAGACTGTTTTTTAAGACAGGAAGATGCCGCTCTCTACGTTATTATATGAGAATGTTAAATAAAATTGAGAGGCTGGGAATTAGTTCAAGAAGAAATGCTATCATAAAGACTGGGTCAGGTTTCTTCATGTAGTGCAAATTAAAAAAAAAATATGCAGGGAAAACAAAAAAAAAAGCTTTGATGTCATTACATCTTCAGCCAAACCTTCTTACTATACCAGGCCTTTGAAAACTCCTCTGTCATTACACAGTTGTTGAATTATGACGTCAGGCTGATCAGGCCAAACTCTTTCAACCGTCTTTTGCAATGCTCTTCTTTCAAAAGGCAGCATTTTTGCGACTTTATCAAATTTTTTATTCTTAATTTTAGCTAAATTACCCTCTTCATTTGTTGCACATGGCTCCCTGTGACTAATAAGCTACTCTGGCACATTTATTGTCAGATGCACCATGAACCAGTAATTGTCTGTTGCCACCCAGTGGTTGGTAATATGTACATTTAGATAAATGCTGCTTGGATCAGCTGCCATATGAGCTGACAAGCCATCAAGCTCTTATCTCACATATTAAAGTGGAGAGTGCATCTACAACTTATAACTGGAGTCACTGGGCAAACGTTGCATCCTGGGCCAGAATTACATGATGTAGTAACACTTTTATTTACATTTTATTCACTAATTATATATTATATATATTAATAACATTAATATTTTTTAAATTCAATGGTTCAGCATGTGGGGAGTGGTGGGGAGGCCCCCTTGCACCTTCTATTTGCCTTCCACCACTCTATTTTCCTTCCACGACTGGTGAGCATTACATAGGGGCATTAAAATATGAAGCAATTATAAATTAACTGGGATGAAAAATAACTTTGTCATTGCACTCAACGTCAGGATCAATATTTATACATGTATAGTTAGAAACAGATGAGAAGAAATAGAGCTTTTACTTTGTTACAGTTATATTGTTGTTATTGTTGGTTTTCCAACACTATCTACAAGTAAGGTCATACTAAAGTGTGGTTTGATTTCCTGTAATTCACAAGAGCCTCCCCAGGAGGACACTGAGCAGACACTGGCTATTATGTACAGCAACTGCATAAACTTGAATGACTGACTGAGCTGGAAAAAAGTGTTACACCAGCCAGTGATGGAGCAGTAAAACCAAAAGACTCTCACCTTGTGACGGACCTACTGTACTTTAAAAAGTGAGTAGGAGAATGCAAGAGGAAATAGCTGACTAAGACTGTAATTGTCATGGTTGAAAAGACAAGGACAGTAGGGTGCTTTCACCCCGTGTTTCCACCCTTTCACTGGTTGTGCCTTCCTTTTTCAGTGTCTATGGCTCGCAGACGAAAGATGAGATGATTTTTGAGGTAGTAGAGGGAGAAAGAGAAAACGAGACTTGAAGCTCAGCCCTCTGTCTAACTCTTTCATATCAGCGAGAAAAATGAAGCAATCGATTTTCTGTCTGTTTCTTTCTCTGCTGGGAATATTAAAACAGACATTGAGGTTTCACACACTCCACCATCACCACACTCTTCTTCTCCTCCTCTCTTCCTTACCTGATGCTCTTCTGCATACCCTCAATGCCATTTTCTCTCATCACCCATGACTTAGCTCTGTCCATGTCCTCTTTACACACACACCTTTTTTCTTTTGATGTCCTCCTGTTTTCTTACATCACCCAGCCCCACCATTTTTTCATTTTTCACTCAGGGATCCCTCCCGAAGGTCACTTCCTTCTCCTGCACTGAAGGCAGAGGGCAGGCTTTGATACGGGGATGGAGGGTAAAGAGGTATAGAGTTGAGAATTTGAGGGAGGGAGGAGGGAGGAAGAAGGTTGCCGACTCATTTATAGCCCCAGGCAGTGGTCTGTCAAGTGTGGTGCTCCAAAGCATCGTTTCAGCTTCCACTCCTAGAATTTGGCTTCACATCTATTCTGATCTGCAGAACTGGGAAGGGGAGGAAGAGTTCTGCAAAAATGGAAAATCTGTGTGTGTGTGTGTGTGTGTGTGTGAGGGTATTCCTCCTGTGCTATTCTTTAGAGAACCAATTTAAAGGCTCACAGCTTAAGAACTGTGAGATTCTGTGGCTGAAAATGACATTAGGAGCGTTCGGAGAGTGAACCAATCACTACAAAACTCACGCAGAAGGAGGCTTCAGTTTAAGATGATAAGACATGATTTTCCCACTGTCACGTGATTAATTAGCTTAACTAAGTAACATAAGTCATGTGACATCCTACATAACAACAGTTTATTTGGATTTTTGGTCAGAATTTAGAGTGCATCATAGCACAGAGACAGCATATGACCATCTAACTGAATCACACAAAAGACGTGTCTCTGTACTTGTCTTGTTGGATCTTATTAGACAGATTCCAGTTTGAACGTGCCAGTCACAAATTCTCCATACACACCAGTGTTACCTTATGTATGCCTCCACTTTTATTTTATTAGACATCTTCCCCTAAGCATTCATTGTTATGCAGATGATACACAATTGTACCTATCAATGAAGCCAGATAAAACCAAATAGTCTGTTAAACTTCAAGCCTGCCATAAGAATATGAAGACCTGCATGACCTGCAACTACCTGCTGCTAAACTCTGACAAAACTAAAGTTATTGTTATTGACCCCAAACACCCTGCAAACACATTAAAGACATCTAAAGACATACTTACTTTAGATGGCATAGCCTTGGCCTCACTGGCCGATAGTAGCTTCTCTACACTAGCTTCCTCTGAAATCCAGAACAGAATTTCAAATCCTTCTCCTCATCACGAACCCCTGAATGGTCAGACACAATCTTATCTTAGGGAGCTCATAGTACCCTATAACCCCTCTGGATCCCTGCGCTCAAAGTAGAATGGGGGGCATTACTGTCAGCTACCAAGCTCCTCTCCTGTGGAACCAGCTCCCAGTCTGGGTTTGGAGATAGGACGACGTTTTATTTATTTTTAAATTATTAAAAATTTAAATTAAATTACTTGAAAGAGAAGATTTTTTATGTATTCCCGTAATGCAACAAGAAATATATAGGCACCACAGATTTAACTATAATGTGGGTGTGGGTATATATAAGTTCACCTCTTGGTTGCAGCCTCTTTAGGTGCTGACATTTATAATTCTCCATACCCCTGATCTCTCCCATGCCTGGCACAGGAAAAAACTATTCCTCCGCCTCAGCACATATTTTAGTGTTTGACTGACAGGCAGTTCCGAGGCATGTGATATATAGTCATATTAAGAGCTTTAATACATAAACACGGATGGCTGAAATAGAAAATTAATAACGCAAGGCTGAGAGTCGATTGATCAGGATCATGGACTGATGAGAATGGGGCTAGAAATATTTATTTTGGTTCCAATGGTGCTTTGTAATTCATGGAAAGTGTGACTAATGATACTCCCGAGAGCTGATGAGAATTTAATCTTCCCTATAGAGGCAGTGGGATCATTAGTGCTGCTGGAAGAGATCAGATGGAAAAGGAATCTCAGGCTATGTGTGCATCAGAGGAAGCTGGATCAGGCAGAGAAGGTTACTCCTCTATTTTTGAGAGGCATGAGGGAAATCAAAACTTAAAAAGGGTTATTGGTTGAAATAAACCATTACAAGATCTCAGTATAATTTATTTATGTGATTTAAAGCTGGCAACACGGGAGAGGGTAGTCTGCATTAGTAAAGGTAAGGCAGGGTAGAGGGGTAAGGTCAGGAACCAGCAGCAACAAAATAGCAGTGTCGGGCAAACACAGACTGAATACATTAGGAAAGAAGGTTAATGAGACATAGGTTAAACTAATTAATAAATGACACACAGGTGGAATGCACTAAAACAAGACAAGCCCTGCATCTCAAGTCTCTTATTTGATATTTTCTGGCTCCTTGATCATCGCTTGAACTGGAAGTTGGTCTGGAACATCACACTGAAAGACTTCTCAAGTCTCTTACCTCTGCGCCGAGGAGTGAGCTTCGAGGATCAAGGAGGGATTTCTGAGGAGCTATGATAAAGGAAACACAAGTGAATCCTTTTTGTAAGTCTTCCATCTCCCAACATGCTCCATTGTTGGACATCACGTATCCTAATTGGATGCTGCTGCTGATTGGACTGATCTGATACATCACAGAATAGCTCTGCTTTTTCAGATTCACCATCTTGCAGTAACTGCGACGGGATGGAACATGGGTACAATTAAGAGACTCGGGGTGTACCCAAGTTAAGTACACACAATAAAGGAAATACCTGAACTAAAATAAACAGTAACCTGTTAATTGTGAGATATTTGTAACCTTATTAAAAGAAGGTTTTATTGAATTGTTGGGCTATTACACTGCAATTTAAAAACTAAATACATGTTATTCTACTCTGTCACAACCTACATGATAGGTTCGCATATCCAACATTAATTCTTTGCTTTAGGCCTGTATGATTAATCTGGAAACAACAGGATTGAATAGAATGATGCAGTTTTGGTTGCCTGGTTTTCCTCCTGTCCACTTTTTTGATCCACCAGGCCCGCTGGTTTGCATTTATATGCTGATATGGCATGAACTGATGTCTAAATAAGATATTCTTTACCCTGTACCCTGTAACCTTGGGTCTTGAAAGGCGCCTACAAATAAAATGCATTATTATTATTTTTATTATTATTATTACACAATTTTACATTATTTACACAGATTTATTGCATTATTTCTATGTGTTTGAATGCCCCTTGTATGTATAAATAATAGTCATGTGAAAACAAACCAACATAACTCACTAATCTTGCGGCCGGAGGTTTCAGCCTCATCACATTTTAATGGGAGTGAAAAAGACTCTTACCAGTAATACCATCCACAAAATGACTGTAATATAGTCACCCAGCGTTTCACAGAAATGTACTGACTACTACTGTTTAATGAGTGAGTTTCCCACAACAGTTGTTCTGCAGTTAATTAAACACCTGTAGTCATCAAACAGCAGCGGGAATAATACGTGTGTCTCATCCACAGTCTCTGATTTGAGAGAGGGGGTGGATGGCACAGCAGTTGCAAGTTCATTAATTATTTAAACATTGGTCCGGGTCTCACATTAATTAATGTTGTGTGTTACTCACAGATTCCATGTTTGTAGGTAAAATCACCTGGAGTAATGTGTGGCTGTGGCTAAATCTGTCCAGGCATTTTATAATGGACAAAAGTCATAACTGAAGAGTGAAACGTATGTTTTCTGCAATATCAGGAAGGTTTTTTCGGTGAAGTTTCTATTTTACGACTTCTAATCACATGCAAAAACATAGAAATATAGTGGCTTGTGTGCATGAAGCGGAACAGTATCGGGGAGAAATGTCACAAACAAATAAATTAGTAAGTTTCATTGGTTCATTTCTTTTTTTAAATCTTGAAACCAGACTCCTGTCCTAAACTCCATTTTGTCAAACTGTACCTGACCAATCTGTAACCTCCAGTTAACTGTAACTGGATCTAAAACAGGCTCAGAGCTGCTGATGGACTGTGAGTATAAAAGCATGGGACAGAGGATCTTGTTGGGATGCACAATGGCAAGCGGTAATAAATGATAAAAATAACTCTTACTAAGGCTAATCAGGCTCAGATAAATATCTAACTTGGCCAAAACACCTTAAAATGTCATAACTCCGGTTTCACTGGTTGCTGCCTTTAAAGAACAGATCTTGGGTGATTACCTGAAGCTCACCCTGACTCCACCTGCTGATATTTCTCCTATGTCTTAATGTTTCCTGGAATTTGGCTTTTTCTTTTTTCCACACTCAGTATGTGGAAGTTTCCAAACTTCCTAAACCACAACACCCTTCCATCAATGTCAGACACAAGGACTTCCATGTTCAGCATTCGCCTGACAATACCAGAACGAGTATTCTTATTCTCAATCTGCCAGTCCCACTCTTCAGAACTCCAGCTAGCCTTAGCCCCTCTGCTCAAGGTTGTCCTGGGTCCTGCCTGACAGAAATATAACACTCAGTAACTATTTCAAATGATATCTGGTTCCTGCCAACACTTTTCTTCTTTCTTCTGTGTTGTCTTTTATTCCCCCCACTCTCTTTTGTTCTTTGGGACCGTAAATTGTTTTTCGCTGGGGCCACGGCTTCTCCTTGAGCTTGTCATTGGTTTTCCCATTACAGGCGACTTATGATAAAGTTTGGTCTGTGGAGGGGCCAGCTCAAGTCTGATAGTTTGTCTGACTCTGATTGTGTGTGTGTGTGTGTGTGTGTGTGTGTGTGTGTAGCTATATGTTCCAGCAGGGTCCTGTCAGCTGTGTGGGACAGTACAGTACACATTGTCTCCATTACATTTCCAAAAGTTTGTTGTTTATTTATTAAGTTTTGTTGATGTGTGAAATGACTGCTTCTTCCATGGTTCAATCACATTTTCTGTTAGCTGTTAATGTTAATGAGCAAATCTAGGTTTGTATTTGACATAAATGATTCCAGGGCATAAAAGTAAATGTTAGTGTAAACACCAGAGTGGATGCATGTTAATGTAAATGTCAATGCTAGCTTGTTGGTAAGCTAAGGAGACTGGAGTGATAGGCTTAGGAGAAACAGGAAGTGGAACAGAGCAGTTGTGGAAGGGTTACCATGTCTGTGAATTCAGACATAACATTGCCTCACAGCCATTGATCACACATAGCTGCATAGCCCAGGACTTCCACATCCAGCTTCCTCACATGCAAGATCATCTAAACCCAGCTATCCTGCTTGTCATCCTCAGCTGGGTCCAAATCTCAGAGTTGCATTTATTTATCATTGTGTTGCATCAGTGTATTGTTCTCTTTAAGTTCAAAAGGAATGGGGAGAATGAGCCATGTTGACTTGGTGTGTGAGGTTATTTAAAGTGCATTTTTTAATCACTTTGTTGATCTCATCCAGGTCAGTTATTATTAAGATTCAGAAAATAATACTTTCAGAAAAGTTATTATTTATCAATTGAGTAAATTTTTTTTTATTCAATCAAATTTTTAATCTGGAAAATAAATTTGACTTGAGTACTATGGGTGTTTTGTGGATGTATTATAGAAAGTTGTTTCTGTCCAGGCAATATGCAGTCCTAACCACAAAGAGGATCTGGTTTGGTTTGTAGGAGAGTGAAGTGAAGAGTGAGAGGTTTGTTGCTATTGTCTGGAAGTAGCCATATAGTGGCCAATAGGCTTGTAATGGTAGGTAGTTACTGGGAAGGGTAATTCAAGTTAGTGCCTTGTTTTGATTCTGAGTTATTGACCTACCCTTAGCCTGCCAGTTCTGTTTCTCTGCTCTGTGAGACTGCCTACCTGTAACTAGCGAGCAGCCTGCTAGTCTTCAGCCAGTTGTCAAGTTAGTTAGCATAGAACCCCTCAGTTTTAAGTCTGATCCAATAGACTTTGAGCAGTCCTCTTACTGGGGCACTTGCCTGGCCATTTCCCTCAGGTATCTTAGGATTGGTGACCCAAGAAGGAAATGTGGCTTCTGCCGCTGTGACAGCTCCTTGTTGCCCCAGCTGCCCAGCAAGCCAGAGCCTTGGCTGCACAGTTTCCAAACTGACACTTGCTGTTTCTGTGCCTGGCGTCCTGGCTGATACCAAGTCATTATTGTTCTTGGCTGCATGGAAGATTCTTGCTCCTTATTCCCAGTTGGCAGCCTGGCTGACCTTTGTCACTAAGCTGGACCAGAATTTGTATGTTCCTACCCTGCAGTAGCACTCCTCTGTTCCTGAGCTGCAGTGTCCCTTTTCCCTGGCTTCACTGGCTCAACTGCTGTCACAAGTCCTGCTGTCCTGTTGCCAGTGTTTTCCTCGGGTCACATATCACCAGCCCTCTGGATAATGGAGCCCTGCACTCCAGTCACTGGACTCCAATCCAGATTGTTGTACTAGATAATCTGGAAATGTTAGTAAATTTCAAAATCCAGTTTTCCAGGAATTTAAAGGTAGAAGACTTGGCAGTCTTGCCATTTACTTAGAACAGCCCAAGATTACTTTGGCCAGCCTCTTTCTAGGTCACTCTGTTTCATTCCTTTTCCTAGCTTCCTCCATCACTATGCTCTACAATAATGTCTGCAGTTGCTGCTCAATTAGTACAATTGCTTCTGTTCTCCCTTATGCTTTAAAAAGCCAGTGTAATTTAAGCATGTGAAGTGAATATACGATAACCAGCTATTAGATATCAGAAAGGGCTCATAAAACTATTACCATTTGGAGTAAAGTACATAGTACTGTGTAGTATTTAATCAAACCTCTTTAAAACAGATATGAAAAATATGTGGGAACCCTGCCTGTAGTGACTAAGCAGATTTAGAAAAGTGGGCAGAGAGGCAGTAAGAGCCTGCTAGAGTGGTGCACTTGTGGTGCTCCTGATGGTCAGCTGGAGATGACTGGGCTTTAGGTTTTGTCTTGAGCTGTAAACCAGGAGTGACCAGACACCAGAGGAAGGGCTCACAACCAGTGAGCAGTGACACTGGATTCCAAAGGGAGTCAGCTTTAACAGCTCTGACAGCAGGACAGGGAGCAGTGGCAATTGGCCTTTAGTCATCATTTGATACAGTGATAAAGTGTTTCTTGGGGAGCAAGGATGATTGTGGAAGTTTTGAAGCAGGAGGGAACTTTACAGAGCTTTAGTGATCTGGTGAAGATGAGGGCCAGCTGCTCAGCACAGACTTTCAGACAGGATGGTGGTGCACCGTCTGGTGCAGGTGCTTTTCTGTAGTTCTATCTCTGAAAGAGCTGACATACATCCTCTTTGCAGATCCTGAGTAGAGGTGGGGGGATCAGAAGGGAGAGAGTAGGGAGAATGGCAGCAGTTGCAGATGGTTCTTTGATGCCTGAATCTGAGCAGGTGAGAGGTGTAAATGCTAACTTATTGAACACAAATGTGTTTAAAACCCATTCAGGTAGTCAACCAGTTGGTGAGTGTTATTGTGCAGGGGAATGTTCCTGTAGCTACTGGTATCTTGTAGACTGATTCACACTGATGCAAGGTTGGTGTTTTAAAACCTGCTTTTCATCGTTGCCCCTCTTGCAACATTGTCCCACTTCCACGCTTTTTACACCTGTACACGCAGCTAAAAGACGAGTCTTTGTTGTGGCGTATTGTGGGACTTGTGGGTCACACTGGCCTGAGGTGGGATGTAAACACCAACCAGAATAATTATAAAAAAACAAACTCATGTGGTGAATAAAATTATGTTCAGCGATGATGAAAACTGTCTCCCAGGGAGGACTGTATGATTGCCTTAACACTGTGGCATCTGGACAGCAACCTTTGTTCATCCAGAAACAGAAACCTACCTTAAGCGTCGCTCTATTACAAAGAGGACTTGGAATCCTGGCAGACATTATGCAGTTGTCCTCACCAGGCCAGTTTTAAGTGAAGGATGAACAGCAGGTCTGCAAAAGTCAGTATTTCCTCCGTTGAGGAACAGCAGTTTATCCATTTGGTTGGCCAGAGAGCCGACATTCACCAGCTGTATGTTCGGGAGTGTGGTTTGAAATCCCCACTGTCTCAGTTTGAGGGGCACTCTGGCTCGCTTCCCACTGTTAATGTGAGTGTTAGAGCAGCACTTCTGTGTCTTTTAAAAGTAGCCTGGCATGCTTTTTCCTTATTGTCAGATAATCAATGATAATTTGTAAAAATTGGACTTGCTCTTCATTCAACAGTCTTCCATCGTTTATCAGTTGACAGTGTGTGGGTGTTTGACACACCTCACAGTTTCTTCAGTGTCCATTTTCTTGAAGTTCCAGTTCAGAGACTTCTGGGTTTAAAAGTTTAAAAGCCAAGACCCTGAGCACAGGAATCAGTGGCTATTGACAGTCAGTGACACTGATCAATAGATCCGACAGATCATCAAAGCTATTGTCTTGTTGTGCTATCGGATAAGTGTGGCTGTAAGACCTCAGTGCTGAAAAACCTTTTCGACATGAAAGACCATTGCAGTTTCAATCGCACGCAGTGTCTGAGTCTGACAGTGTCTGACATCTCTGTGGTGCCAGATCATTTAAAAGAAAATGTCTGCAGGTGTCGAATACAGCATGTGTGCGAGTGTGTCTTACTGCATCCCTCTCGTTAGGTATGCAGATTTGGCATGGCTCAGTGCACTCTGCTTGATAGAACTGGTCTTAATTGTGTGGAAGAACCAGGTTTATTAGTTGTTATGGAAACAGCAACTGAGGCTTTTTCCATAAAGAGCAGTTTCTTCCTGTTCCAGCCTTTTGAGGTACTTTCCTTCCTTTTTCTCTTTCAGTGGGTGTGTATTCATGTTTTCACTCACTTTCTAGTCCACAGTCCACCTTCTCTTAACCAATTCTTGTCTTGCTTCACAGAGTCTAACACACACACACACACACACACACACACACACACACACACACACAGAGGTCATTTTGTTAGGTGGGAGTCCTCTCTTATCCAGCCGGGTCCTAGGTTATTGATAAACACTTATTGCGCAGCTGGCCATTGTGGATTGCGGGTAAGTCCTGGTGGAACCTTCTGGTAGCAACATCATTTTTCTTGATGACAGCTCACATAGATGCTATCCTGTTCTCTGCTTTTCTTTTTCTCCTTTTTAAAGCCTCCATCCTTCAAGTGGCTGGTCAGATGAAATACAACACAATGCAAATGTGAATGGGTTTTGTTTGTCTACGTGCCAATTTTGTGTTTTATTCCCTCGCAATTGCCCCGGCTTTCAATTAATCAGCATTAGCAAAATGTGTGATTAGTTCTGAATGAAAGGAGATGAATTGCTGTGTGTGATTTCTGCGTCAGATAGCGCTGCAACCAGGATTCTCTGACTGTGAACCACAAGCACTGCTGAAATCTCAATCTGCCATCATGAAAAGGGTCATATTTGAACATAGACTTAATTTTCTGTCTCAGTGCTCCAGGTTCCAATAGTATAGATGGGGCTGAGGGTAGTGGAGGGCACAGGCAAGGATCTTACTGGATGGGGGAACACAGAATATACACTGTATATACTGTATGTATAGGGAGGTTCACAGTTTGAGACTCTCGAGCAGCTGCTGTGAAAAGACCATGCCGATGTATTCTGCTCTAATTTAGTTAACATGTGATTGATTTTACCAACATTTAGTCATTTACTTAAAATGAGTTACTTCTGAAGCTGTACGTGTTTATGTTGCAAAGCAAGCAAAATTCAACTTATATAAAGCTATATTTAAACCACCAATCACCATCAATTTTTCTTAAATTACCCATTGACCAAGCATTAGGTCTAAAAACAGTGCTCTAGAGTCACTTATTAAGAAGTGGAGAAGGGTCTTAAATCCTATCCCGGACTCAACTGGGGGCTGGTGCTGGGAGGCTATTATGGGGGAGATAATATGGTAAATGGACTAAATTTGTAGAGTGCATTTCTCATCTTCTGACCACTAAAGGGCTTTCATTCACCTGTGCAAGATGTGTCAAAAGGAGACAATCATTCACACATTTGATGGCACAGCCTT
The DNA here is from genome assembly GCA_008933995.1 of Datnioides undecimradiatus. NCBI lineage: Eukaryota > Metazoa > Chordata > Actinopteri > Lobotiformes > Datnioididae > Datnioides > Datnioides undecimradiatus. The sequence continues at coordinate 675,019 of WARS01000066.1, read as the reverse complement.
TCTGGAAGAAATTGTGGTTCGGTGTATTGCAAAGGGACACCTTGAGATGCATACTGGAGAAAGCTGGGCCTACCCATACCTCTGAGCCTCTTTTCTGTTCTGGGCTCTTGTCATTATAGGTGCCATATGCTCCCTGTAAAGTCCAGAATAGATTTTAAAGTCCTTCTTCTTACCTACAATGCCCTTAATGGCCAAGCTCCATTGTACTTCAATGAGATGCTAAGTCCCTATTACCCCAACAGATCACTTCGCTCCCAGAGTGCAGGTTTGCTTGTGGTTCCCAGAATCTCCAAAAGTAGAATAGGAGGCCGAGCCTTTAGCTCTCAGGCTCGTCTCCTGTGGAACCAGCTGCCAGTCTGGGTCCGAGAGGCAGACACCCTCTCTACTTTTAAAATAAAGCTTAAAACCTTCTTGTTTGACAAAACTTACAGCTAGCTCTAGTTACCATGTGAACTACACCCATGGTCTAAACTACCCCTCCATGCCATCCCCTAGTTATGCTGCTATAGGCCGAGGCTGCTGGGGGACATCCCATGATCGTCTCCACACTCCTCCTCTTCCCTCTCTCTCCTCAAACTCATTTTAACCATCACAGATTAACCATTAACTCTGTGTCCTCTCTCCCCTAGTGCTGTGCTTGTTTCTCTCTGGTCTCTCTCTCTGTACCTCCCTACAGATACCTGTGGCTCCAGAGCTGAACATCTGATCTGTGGCTCCACCGACCTGCCCCGTGTCCTCTGCTGCCATTTGCTGTCATTTGTTGTCATTATTCTATATTGTACTTCTCTCTCTCTCTCTCTCTCTCTCTCTCTTTCCCCCCAACTGGTCAAAGCAGATGGCCGTCCACCCTGATCCAGGATCTGCCCAAGGTTTCTGCCTGTTAAAGGAAGTTTTTCCTTGCCACTGTTGCCAAGTGCTTGCTCATGGTGGAACTGTTGGGTGTAACTAACAGTAATGAGTGTGGTCTAGACCCGCTCTGTTTGTAAAGTGCCCTGAGATGACTTTGGTTGTCAATTGGCGCTATATAAATAAAATTGAATTGAATTGAATTGTGGATTGACAGGAGAGTCTCAGAGGGTATAGAGACTTATTGGTAAGGCAATCTCATCATAATGAGTTGCAGTAACCCAGACTTAATTCTTTAGAAATTTGGAATCTCCACAAAATTCTGCAGGTTTGAATAGTGTTTAGCTGCAAAGTATGTGTTTGTACTTGAGGAGGATTAAATCTAAATCTTGAAACCTTTTCTAAAGTCAAAATGAATTGATATAAACTTAACATTAACTCCAGTAAACACACTTAACATTGTTTACTTCACTTTTTAACTATACTTTTTGTGGATCTTTACATTGCCAAGATCACCAAACTTAGCAATGTAGGGATGGGCGCATTGTGCTTCCAGTGGCTGTTGTGTGGGTTTTCTTGCTGAAGAGAGATTGTCTTAATGACAAGGATGCTGTTTCTTCACATGGTGTGTTTTTTAGCAAGGTTGGGCAATCCTTTAGTAGATTCACTCCCTTCATGTGCATCCCACAAAACCACCAACAGTTCTTTGGCCATCGCAATTTCTGTCCTCTGCATCCTTGAGGTAGTCTTTAAGCAAACCCCTTCTCTGGAACCCTCTCCTAAACCTCAGTGCCAGATGGCATTGCTCTCATCAAGGTAGTTTTTCAAACAACACCTACTGGAACACTGATAAATCATTTAAAATATCCATAAACACATTTGCTTAAAATTTTGTATTTTCTCCTCAGAACCCCCTGCTGTGCTAAAGTCAAATCTGATTTTAAACTCTTGGTCGTCTTAAAACTGTATGCTTTCCATTCTCAAGGTGGCCACACTGTAACAGAAGCACACAAAAACCCGTTACAGCTCATGCACTATGTTCACACTTTACATGTGAAAATGATGTGCCCTCAGTCACGTATAGGGTGGTTTTCTGTTATGGCAACTGCCTCAACTGTTTAGCACTCTACCACTCATTCCCCACCTACAGCTGCATCTCACTCCCCTCAGCCCCATGCATTTCTTAGGAACTCCTCAGAATTACCAGTCTCCATCCAACAGATGCTCTTGATGTTGCCGCCAGTCAGTGTTATTTTTTGCCTTTGCTCTTTAGCGTCCCTGAATATTAACCTGAACCTGAACCTGAACTTTAATCTCTTCCTTTATCTCCCCCATTCCTGTTTACTTTTGTTTGGACTTGCTGTCTCTGCCTGTAAGCTTATGCATAATCACTGTCGCTTGACTTACTGAATTTTTAGTGTCTGCCTGATTATTGGCAATTCTTTCATTTGCCTCGTAGCCGTGATAATTTCCATAAAGATATCTGCACTAATAGGAAAACTGCGTAGGACAGCAAACATGTTTTTGAATGGCATTTATAGACCTGCCCATCCATTGGTGCATACTCCCTAAATGTGATCCCGAAGTTAAAACAACATGCAGTTTAACTCTGCTGTTGACCAGTAGTTGGCCCCGGTCCCTCTTTGGACACTCAATGAATCACATTATCCAGGACCCCTCCTTCAGGGCAGCACCAGCCCTGAGCAGGGCATCGGGGACACATTTAACGGTGACACACAGCTCATTAGATCACAGAGGTCAGACACTCTGCACTCGTTACCAACCACTCTGTCCCTGTAATGGACACTGGAGCATTTGCTGTGTTGGTGGGAGGGCTTAGGGGGACAGAGATGTGTGCTGCTCTAAAAAGTCTCGTCAATTTCCTGAGACGTGCTCCAATGGGAGTGCTGGAGCTGTCTGAGATGTGATTGGAGGGTGACCTTGAAGGGGTTGTTGGCGTTTTGGGGAGGAAAGTGAGATTAATACAGAGCTGTTAATGTTTGTGCCTTCCATAGATCTCCTTCTCTGCCTCCCTTTTATTTTGCTGCATTTGGCCTGCTCTCTCTTTTTCTCTCTCTGTTTCCCTGATTGATGGCAGAGCCTGAAAGTCCAGTCTGTTCAAAAACACTTTGCCTCACCTCCTGCAAACTTCCAGCCAACCCACTCACGGCTGAAAACCTGCAAACACAAAGCAGACATGGCTCAGTTAGTAGTCTTCAAGTTGAGCGCCTCTGAGTTTTCTCAAGTAGAGCAAGTTAACTCAGTCACCTAATGAACCTCACAGAGTAGCTTTGGTTGGCTAAGGCTTGCACCGTGATTTATGATTGGCCAGTGAGGGATCCGGCAGTGATCCATCATGGTTGGAGATGGGGATCATTGAGATGAATGTATCTGCTCCAGATTCACTCATTATCTCAGTGCAAGGATTTATGCCCGAGCCATCGTCTTCAATTACACCAGCACTTCCACACCATCAACATTTGCATAGGCCGTGATGAATAATCTTCTGCGGAGGGATTTCTAATTGCTCTTCTCAGAGTTTATTGAAGATTGTTGATGAGAACAAGTTTTCATGGAGGCATGTTGACATCAAGTTGTTCTTTGGAGCTTATGTTTTTATTCTTCTTCTTTATGAATATGCATGCACTGGCGGTTTCAGATTTATAGGCTGCTGTCAAGCTTAAATTTGAGGATGCATCCGAGCCAAAATATATTTATTAAACAGAAAGGGAAGGTCTTTAGTTGTAATCGGTGTAGTAACAGTTAAAGCTGAATAATAACAACTAAAATGCACATCACTGATGGGGAACTTATTACCCACACTGCTACTTAAGATCTAAATGAAACATTTCAACAGTACTTTCACAATGCACCATCAAAACCAAGTTTGAAATTGATATCAAATATCTCCTATAATTACACTTTTGTTCTCTTGTGTGCACTTCTGCCTATTGGCAGAAAAATGAAATGCAAACCTGTTTGTTATTAGTCAGTTATTAATCTTGCTGCCCTACAAGATGCCTGACAAACACATCGTAGTTGTTCTAAAATCAGTGAAAAATGTTTTTCTTGTAAAAGGTAATCAGGGTTTTCAGAAATATCTTTGTCATAATGAAAGAATGAAAAGACTTTTTGCTTTCATGGTATGGCTGTCTAGATGGCACCTTTGTATGGTAGATATTTCAATCACATCTCCTTTTTCACTGCAGTTTCATTCACTAACGTGCACTGCTTTGCTTCATATGAACAAAATTATTTGAGATCTGAAGTTGTATTCACAAAACATCTCAAGGCCCAGAGAATCTCCTTTCAGGCTCATTATAACCAACAATAAGACAGGAAGGGCTCAAGTGCTGAGACTCTAGCCTCAAGATGATCTAGATACATATCAATTTAGCAACGGCACGTGGAATAAACAGAAGACCTGGCAACACAATTCACAAGTCAATGAGTTGAGAAGCAATATAACTTATTACACCAGACTTTATCTGCTAATTAAATAATAGCAATAACAGCAATAACACCACCGCCACAGTTATGCAGCTGTGGACTGTGACATTCATTAGTAACTCCCATATATTATTCCAGTATTTTACATATGCTACACACATGCACATGTGCACACATGTGCATGTGTGTAGCATATTGAGATCTATGAATAACTGGAGTCAAATTCCACTCCATTAAAGTTTCTTATGCCGTAGTCCTTATCCCACATTCACAAGCAAGGACCACATCATCAATGAGTGCTGACCAGGCCGGTGTCTGCGCTGATGATAAGACTGAGATAAGGTTGCACACACTGTTTAAATTTACAACACCGAGCTGCTTTAGGCTGCCACCTTTGGGCCTGTCCTGGCCACAGAATGTCAAACCCTGACCTCACTTATGTGTCTGAGATATAAATACAAATTATAGATTCTGACACAATGGGGTAGTGCCTCCATAGCTTATGGTCTGGATGCTTTCATTTAAAAGCATCCTCAGTGGGAGATGAATAATCAGCATCACACACCTCACATGAACAAGTGCACACACACGCACACACACACACTCAGATGCTTGCTTACACATTCATACACACTCTTTTGCATCCCCCACCACCCCAGCAGGTCAGGGTCTGTTATGTAAGGTTAAGCAGGCATCAGTACTCTGTCTCCCTGCAGCCTCTTCTGAAGGCCTGTGGAGCAACTCATCTGCATAGTATGAATACGAATGACTGGGACTGTATGCTGAGAGCTATTAGAATCAAGGCTAGAAGTTAGTGATCAGTGTCGAAAGAGCAGTGATAGGAGGAGTGACCTTGGTCACCACACAGTTAAGCTGCGGAAATGGGTTTGGACCGATGAGTTATGCATACAGGTAAAGCATTGTATAGTATTTGAACCTAATAATTCTTTAATCAGAGTATACACAGAGTGAATCATGTCACATATATACAATATATACTTTTCAATTCAATTCAATTCAATTTATACTTCCTGTTATTTAAATTAAATACAGAGTTCTAGAATCCCAACAGTGGCAGATATAATTCATTCCCCAATATAATTTATAGTGTGGTGGTTCTCTGGAAACTGCAATGCTTGCAACACTCATCTGATTTAGATGCAACATCTGTCCTTTTAATTCCAGGATCTATCCAGAGCCATTCACTTATAGCCAGCTTTAAACTAAAACATGAGTATTTATGGTCTAGGAAGAATGTCGGTATCAGTGTAAGTCATTCACCTGAGAGAAGCGAGAGACAGTGACAATGGCCGTTAGTCATTGGAGAAACAGGAGTTTCTGTTTTAGACACAGCTGTCCAATGCACTTACATTTATACTGCCTGTCAATCTGCTTCTCACATTAGACAGTCTCACGTGGGAGAGCTGCTGCTAACTTCCGCTGACCTCTGTGTCTTCTGAAACAATATTTATACCATCACTATTATGGGAAACCAAATGTCATGATTCCAATAAAGTTGATCATCAAATCAGAGGCACAGCATCTGTGCAATCAAACAGATGACATATTGCCGACTACTCCACTGCACATGAGCATTTAAAAGATTTAGAAATTTCAAATTTTGGTTTTAGTTCAGCTTCAGATTGTAAAACTGTGTAAATATTTATGATTAAAATGTAAAAATGATTTTCTGTTAAAGTGCTTGCACACAGAGAGCTATTCATGCATCTACTGGTGAGCAACACTATCATTTATTCTTTATATAAAAACATGTTTCTGTGCTTTGACCAATATCACAATGTCATTGATTTTAAATAACATTTGTAGAAAACGTCTTTGCTGCTGGTGATGTTGAAGTTCATAACTCAGTTGTCCTCAAACATCAGGAAAATTGTTTTCTTGATAATCCGGCGATGATTAACACACGGCCGAAAACACACACACATACGCACACTCACACCATTCTGATATCTATTGGAACACACCCACTCCACCCTGTGCTGGAGTTGTCCTGTCTTTATTACATGACACTGTGACTGTGACTGTGTGTGTCAGCCGCGGTAAAAGCCACTGGTGCTGACACACTGCCCTGGCTGCATATACACACTGCCACCCTTCCTCTCCATTAGTGGGTGTCAGTAACCTGTTAAGACTTTTAGTAGAGATGAAAACAACATGATCTGGGAAAATATTGAATAATCAATTGAAGGTAATTCTCTCTGATTACTCGGGTACGTGTGTAGAGCACCAAAATGGGAGTCAGCCTTGTAACCCCCACGCCCACTCCTCCTCCCCTTTTGCTCTTGCTGCTTTCACGAGGCAAAAATCCATACCCAGCAAATACAATCTAATTTCTCCCTGCCCTGCCAGTTTAAATAGCCCGCATTGAATTAAGTCGGTCAAAACAGAAATCGATCTTTCCGTTGGCCATCTCATGGCGGCGCCTCGCACCACTGGGTCTGTAATAACCACTGATCCCTGAGAGAAATTAACCCATAGGGAGGGGACAGTAGTGTATATTATATGTAGGTGTGTGTGTGTTGTGTGTGAGAGAAACACAAACTCGCCCGAGAGAAAAATATTCCTGTATTGGTTTACAATATGTTTTTATTACAAGTCACAATAGTCTTTTAGAGGCATTAAAGATATTAAAATCTTGATTTATATAAAGCACACTCTATTCCCCTGCAGTAAATGTGAGCAGATCAATTCCATTTATTCAGTTGGAATTCACTCTGTTCAACCGAAATTCAGTTGAGTCATCTTTGATTCTCATTTACTCCACTCACACACTGCTGGACACACCCCATCTCTACAAACGCGCGCACAAACACACACGGACACGGACGCACACACTTCTCATCTGTCTTTTGCCTCCCTCACCCTCTCCAACACTCATTAACTCTCTACTCTATCTTTTCTCACCAAACATTGTGTAGGAACACGGATCAATACAAGTTTGTGATGTGATTCCCCACTTTGAGTGCCTCGCTCTCAGCTAATCCCCCCCCCACCAACTCCAACTCCTCCTTCTCCCCTTTCAGACCAAAACAAGAGACATAACCGGAGACCTTTCAACCATCTGCTCCGAACCATAACAAACTGCCTGCGCTGTCAGAGCCATGTGCAGAGTGATTATACATGTGTGCATGTCAAATTATTATTGTGTAATGCAGTGTCTTGTTGACATCACTGTGTTTGGTGGGGCAGGGCTGTGCAACATCAAATCATTTGCAGCAAACGTACCACTGTGATCAAATACAAAAAGTGAAGGTATCGACAAAACACATTACTTTGCAGTTAAATTCATAACGAACTTTAATTATTTTATTCCAACATGAAATGAAGCAGTAAAAAGATATCAGGACACCTTATCTTGACCACCCACACAGGAAACAACAGTGTATGTTAAAACATGTTTAACAAAAAATGGTTACTCATTAAAATGGATCTGTGGACCTTATAACGACATGAGATCAGGAGAAGTAAACATGCAGTCAGTAAAAAGGGTGTTATGTCCTCTGTTTTAGCGTGTTGCTTGGCTAGTGTGGCGACTACTACAGCCTGAGAGTGATGCTGGACAAATGAAATATTGAAGTGACAGTCAAATAAACAAACTGTGTGAATGTGAAAAGATCAGTTTAAAAGGTTTAGTGGCATCTAGCGCTGGGGTTCCAGTTTGCAACCAATCAGAATCAGCTTTATTTCGCCAAGTATGTGCACACATAAAAGGAATTTGACTCTGGTTTTTACATTGCACTCTGCACAAGAACAAGACTGTTATTTACACAACAACAACATAAATGAAGAACTTTATAAAAACCAAAACCAACCCTCCATTCACCCTCCCTTCCAAGAGTGTTGGAGAAACCAGGGTAGTCGCGAAACGTCAGGGAAGGCCTGCAGGTCACTTCCAGCCCTCGACAGCTTTGATACAGCCTGTGTATCAGTTTAGGTTTCAATACATTTTAGCCTGGCCAGTTGTAGCTGTGGTGCACGGGGACAAGCCCTCGCTGCATGTACCAAACTGAGCAGAAAGGCCTCCACTCACATGATATATACATGCTAATAGCTGACATGGCACAAAAAGGTAAAGTTGATGCTGAAAGCAGATAATGTCAAGATAGATGAGAGCGTGAGTTCTTCTTTAATGAGTGTAAAGAGAAGCCTGTGCGTTATTTGCCATGAAATGATTTCTGTTTTTAGTATTTTTATTGAATATAATTTTCATCATTTTGAAACTATGCAGCAGCAGAGATGTGTAGCCATGGACAAGAAGCCAGGGTTTGAGAAGAATGCCAAACTGAAAAGATGAATTCGTTTCTTTGAGCCATATGTCAGAGTCATGGAGCTGCAAGGTTTCCTCACAGTGGAAAGAAATAGTCAAATCAAGGCCATTTACTGGAACTGTTTGACCATTGTATGTCTGGACAAAGACATTTGCAAATGTCACTTTTGCTAAAAATACCATAGCCAGTCAAGTCGATGAGCTAACTGTCAATTTGTAATCAAAGCTAAAACATAAAGTAACTTGGGACCCACTTACTTATGAACACAGTGCATTTCATCCAAGCATGGGGTTTGAACAATCGCCAATTCAGAAGTCAGAACTTCAGAGCTCTGAAGGAAGAAAATTCCAGATATGTTAATTCTCCACACAGAGATATGCTGGCCAAGAAATGCTAAGGTGATTTTAAGAAATACACAATGATTAGGGCTTACCAAGGCCAGGAAAAGATTAGTGTGCCATTTCAGCCAGAGCAACTATGACCGGTTTGAAAAAGGTTCACCATCGCCGTGGCACATTTGAAGACGTGAGAAGTCCAGGGTGGATTTGTAGCTTGATGAGCAGTGGTGACTGGAGAATGGCCTGCACAATTAGAGAGTTAGGGGAGACAACAAAGACATTCCTACCCATGATGCCGACTTGCCACTCTACCGTGCCACTGTCACAGTATTCATAAAGGACCCAGGAAGAATTCAAAATGATCTCAGACAGGAAATCTGCAGAACATAGAGAACAGCCCTCAAATGATGTTAGTCAGTTATGTGTCCATATAAGTCCATTTGAACATAAATGCTTGGACTGTTTTCACGGTGAACTGTAAATGTACTTCACCATAACCGTGTTTGAACTCAATCAATTATATGCTAACTAGATCTTTGCTTGTGTTGTACTGACTCTATATGTACGTCACTTTGGATAAAAGTGACACTGGAGAATTGGAGAATATGCTGTTGAGTAGGTGCCAAACGATCCTCTATAACGCCACTGATTTCATCAGTGAAGCATCACTGTTATTTGTCCTCTAGATGTTTGAATTTCAAGGAACTTGAAAAACCCCCCCATGAGACAGTGATCGAGCTGCTTCAGTACTTTAAGAGTTGCAAAGCTAAAGTTAGTGGCTCACTGCCATATTGGGGCTGCTTTAATAGAATTTATGGAGTACAGACGTAAAAGTATCAATTCCCAAAGCTATCTTTGTGCACCGTTATGCACACACACTAAATCTCCCAGAAAGCATTAAAAATTAAAGACCGCTCTCATTTATGCAGCGGAACTTCAACTCTAGGTTGGTGTGTGCTGTCCATGACGAGAGGGTTGAGTCGGTTGAGCTGTTCCTGCTGTGGTCGTGAGTTTCTGTTATTTGCTGATGGATATTGTGAGGGCATTTCCTCATGTGTCTGTTTGCTTGTTGTCCTTTTCCTGCCTGTGTTCATTATCACCTGTGTCTTGTTTTTCCTTCCCTGCGCTCCATCCGCTTTGCTCTGTGCTTAAAACTTTAAAACTGTGTGTTTTTGTGTTGTGTTTTAGATTTAATGGTTTCTTAGCACTTCGCTTTGGATCTGTGAACCCTCTCACAGATTTGTTTGCCTGTTTGTGGACTGCTTCCCTGCTCTTGACCCTTGCATGTCTCAACCGCAGATCTCTTTTCTCTTTTGGATTCTATTATGTATTTTTGTTTATACATATGTACAAATAGTACGTGTTGTAAAGTCAATAGTCAGAAATAATTAAAAGTAGGCCAACTGCTTTGTGAAGTCATTATTTAGCCAATGTATATAAATCACTTGATGTAAGCATCAGTATTTTCTTTTTACCTTTGTCTTGGTGGGGATAGCAGCTAACAGTAGTGAGTGGTAGTAAAAGACCACTGTATATAATACAGGAACACAGTGAGAGAGGAAACGCACACACACACACACACACACACACACACACACACACACACACATGCCTGTGTGACACAAAGTGAGAAAAAGGGAAAGTGAAGGTAAGAAAGGGCAGATCCATGGGTGGCTGTCATGATAATACATGTACAATTGTTGATTTTGGCACTTGCTGCTGCAGGCTCATTCGATGTGGGAGACATGTTTGTGACTGGACTGAAAGGATGCACACATGCACAAACAAACACGCAAACAGACAAAAGGCAGAAGGTTGATTCAAAGCACACAGAACTAATTGAAAGGCAGATGACGGCATTCATTATTCATGCTTTGAGCCTTTGTGACGGTTGTGCATTTATTGACTGAAGTTATTTGATGTGCTGCCATTTGCATGGGCGCCGTACAATTAATGATACACTTGGCCGGTAGTCACCATTAACACATCAACTTCTGAACACAGGTATTGGGTGTTTCTGTCTTTTAACAGCACAAGTAGATATCACATGGAATGACTGGAACTTTACACAGCAGTGATTTATTTTTTCCAGCTGCAGTTTAGTACCAAAGTGCACTGCATGAAATGAATTCTCTTATCGAGAATGAATGTGCTTTGTCTGTTGTGTTTCTTATTAAAATAGCTGACTTTAGGGCAGACTGCCAACAAGTAGTGAGCATTTGATGTGCACTTTATGTATCACAAGTCTGAGGAGTGAGCGCTCATACAGTCACACAAAGCCTCTACTGAGACAATTATTCATGATGACAGTCAGAGTTGGTTTTAACTTGAGGAGAATCTATTGGAGAAACTTCACTTTTATAGCAGACCCCCCCACCCCAATGGAAAAAGGCACAGCTCCCTTATTATCAATGCTCGCTTTCATTTACTAGCCAGCAACTCTGCCACTTTTAAAAATGTACTTATTGCTTTGCAGTGGCAGGAAATTGCCTAAATTTGATGAGAATGCACACGTGTGCTCAATCCTCCATGCGTCCGTCATCCGGGAGCTATCAATGCAACATCAATTAGGAGGAATGCGACTTGAAGGCATCATTTATAATAGAAAAAAATAATCACACAACATTCAGCCCGGGGGGGATCCACAACACAATTTGGTTGAGCCGCAGATCCTTCATCCTTCCCCCCACCCCGCCTGTCACACCAAGTACCTGTTCCCACAACCATCTGGGAGCTATCATGGGCTAATTAGCAACTAATCAATGTTTAATTAAAATGGGGTTGTTAATTAGAATGACTGGTGGAGGGGTGTGGGACCTTTTTTTTTTTCTCCCTGACACCTCAAGTGTTGTAAGAATATGGTTCTTCTCTCAGGGAACACAGGAGGATCTGCCAAATTATAACTCGGGAAACTTGAGAAAGAGTTTGCAAAGCCATTAAAAGCAAATTGAACTGAAACTCCCACATCAAGTTGACAAGTGAGGAATCGAACAGTCAGTGTTTTCATGGAACCCTGAGGTGTCATCACATTCTGTTGTATTCACGGATGAGGGATCTGACCTCAGACTTTGTTTTAGCTGTGAAATGTGTGCTCTATGTGAGATAAAGAACAGGAGCAGAGGCTAAATTTCAGTGTAAGACAATATACTATAAATGACCTCATGGTGGAGATATTTTCTTCTGGGTGCAGTTAATCCATACTTGTAGAGGATGACAAATGGCCTTTTGACTTGTTTTTAGTGGTTTTGATTGAATACCAGCCTCTACTGTCTTGTTTCCAGTAGAACAAATGAGTTTCAGTGTGAGTAGCCACCAGCGCTGGGGCTGCTCCTTCAAAATGAGGTATTTTTATCTGCTGCCTCTGCTGGGAGTAAATGGAAGTTTGGTGAGAGAAGGAGAGAGAAGAGGTTTCGAAATGACACACGAATAGAGCAGCGTGCGTGTGTGTGTGTGTGTGAGGCCATGCCAAGAAGCTGTATTTTTAAGCCCAAGCTAATTGGTAAAAGAGTACAACAGGACCCTCATAAGAAAAATATCCCTTTTATTGCAGCCAGTGATTAACACTGACCTTTAGCTGAGGAGAAGTGCTTAAGCTGAGTGGAAGGCAAAGAGAGAGAGGGAGAGAGGGTGAGAGAGAGAAGGAGCAAGACAGAGGGGAAGGGAGCGGGAGAGAAGAGAGAAAATGACAGAGAGGCACAACAGATCACAGTAATTAATGTCTATGGGAGACCTTAAGGCGTTATGCAAATAAAGATGAATTCCAAAGTTCAAACTTAACACACGGGTACACACACACACACACACACACACACAGTATACGACCTGAAAGAATGAAAAGTAGTTCACTTGGTCTAAAGTACACCTCCTTTTATCTTTGTCTATTAATTTTTACACTGAGTACACCTGATCTACGCTCCACCACCGTATTCCAAGCATCAGCCCCTATTCACCTCTGATTCCTTATCCGACGTCGTGACCCTGCTGCAGTGTGCTGGCAAAGGCACGCCAGGAGAAGACTTCAAGCTTGTGAACGTGAATGTAAATGGAAGATTAAAAATACTACAAAATACCAAAACAATGACAAAAATGACCCTACAAGTATTTTATGATGAAAGATATGCACTTGACATGCCTGTTAGACCTCAAGGATACACACAATACATACACATGGTGAGTAACACTTGAATGAAAACATGAATTGTCTTTGTTTAAAGTAAATCCTTGAATGTCCTATAGTGGATATATAATAATTGATAAATATATTCCCAGGTTGTTACCTTTTTTGTCAAACCCAGACTGACATACCAAGGGAAGCCACTGAATGTGGATCTGCTGGATGCTTTTGTATGAGCGGGATCATCCGCAGCTACAGATTTGCCAAATATCTCCAAAGTCAGCGGGTTACATTCAACAACTATAGTCTAATTGTATCAATTATGTCCATAATACTTAAAAACCCTTACGGAGTAATTTTAAAATGAACTAAAATTAACTTTTAAAATGAACTAAATCATTTATAAGACCCTATGGCAAAATAAACAAGAATCTTATTACATTCACAGAAAATGTGTAAAACATTTAAGCCGCATCTGGATGTGGATCTGGGAGTGTTCAACACTCATGGGATGCAAATTTACCTTAGTTCCTAAAAACACCTATTTGCTCGTTCTGTGGACATGGTCTAACTTTCCACACATTTTCGACCCAAGCATGCCTGAACACACAAATTCCTCTGCAGACGTAATGCCTGTGGCCCCAAACCTAATTCTGATTTGTACAGATGTTTGGCCTCAGGAAAAAAAAAGCTAATAAAAATGATCTGTTATGGCCATGAGACCACCACAAAACATTGTAACTATCAGATTTCATACTGTAACCCCAACTTTAAAGATAGCAAAACAAGGACTATCACTGGCAAACACAAAATTTCTTCAGAGCAGACGTCTGCTTGAATGCCACAGGCTGTTGTGTGTGAGGTAGCTCTGGTCTGACAGCAACATGAACACTGTTTGTTTGTGTATAAAGTGGAGGCCCGGCCTGATGCGCAGCATAGGTTGGCCAAACCTAGCGTGAAGAGGGTGACAGAGGAAGCAAATTGACTGTGGCAGCCGGGCTAACTTTGAGGGCTAGTCTACGTGACACTGTGTGGGACAGAGAAGACAGTGAGAAATCATTATTTTGGCTTTTCCTCACAGTCGTCACGTTCCTGCCCAGCTCACAGACAGGAAGCTGCGACTCAACATGGATATCTCAACACTTCAGCTTCTCACGTGATAGCTGTTTTCCATGTTTTAACTCCCTCTCTTTCTTTGGATTCAGCACAGGTCATCTAGGTGTGTTCATTTTTAAAAGGGCAAAAATCCTCAGTGATCTAAACAGTGACCCAGACAGAAACATTTCTATAGCTTTATTGGTTGATATAGCAACACTGATATGAAATCCAGTTAACGAAACAAGCATCTCTTCAGTCTTATGCATCACAGATTTACACTAAAAGCTCCAGTCACCAATTCAATAGTATAAGAAACTATATATCTTCACTTTTTTGCATAATAAGTGCACTGATACCCCTCAATGTGCACAAAAACTACCCATGTACCAAATATGCATTAGAACATATGTAACAAATTAGGATGACAGGCTATGTGGTAGTATGACTCTATGTACAGTACTGATGTACTGCCCACACCTATATCACAAACACTAAACTTAATGTCCCAGTAGATTAGCATGAGATTAGATTAGATTAGATTAGCCTGTTTTAGCATTGAGCGTAGTAGAGGCTGCTGTTGCTGGCCGGTGTTCATTTGAGCGTCAGTGTTACATAGTTGTTTCTGCTGTTCCTAAACACACAACAAAGCTGCTAGCTATGGCTGTTGGAAGTTAATATAGTGAGGTATGTCATGTGATCACCAGTGTGACCTCTGTTGCGTGCATTTATGTGGCTATTTGCACCTGTACGCCCATGATCCTGCCCCTGTGTATTAGTGCATTGTCATTGCAAACTTCAGCAGAGAGGAAAGATCAAAATCAGGGTCTAACTCGGGTTTGCTGTGTGAGATCGTCACTGCTACAACCCGGAGAGCAAAGCAGAGTCTTATCCAAAGGGCATGTGTTCTTCAGCATTCGCACAGTTGTGCACCATGCCCCAGGGTCACACAGCCATCCTCACTGTTCTGAGATGTCCGAGGGAGGGACTTTGGCACTAATTACCTGATCTGCATGCAATGGTGCTTTCGTTCTCCATCCTGGACCAGCACACAGTGCATGGCAGATAGGACAACAACACAATAACTGCTCCTCACCCTCCTGGCTCACTGGATTTAGTAGTGACCATTTCTTTATCTTCTCCAAAATGAAATTACAGTTGAAGGATTGGTACCATGGAGGAGGTCCGCAGGACTTCAAACTCTTTACAATTTGACATTGCCTTGTATGTCAACTGAATTAACGTTAAAAAATAACATTTATTGTCATCCTGCAAAAGGATGTAGGAAATAAAATCCATGTATCTGCATTGCATTGTGATAGAACCAGAAATCACATCACGCACTACATAATAAACAATAAAATAAGTGAGATATTTAATTCTGTAATTTTTGTGGAATTTTTTTAGAATCTTTAACACATGTAAGCTTGTGCACTTGGGATGGAAATGTCTTATAGATGATTTTATCTGTCAGTTCAGGTCGGGTGTGGTTGGGTATAAGGAGCACGATAGCCTCGGCAACAAGACCTGTCTCTGTGTTTTGCATATGTATACACAAGATGCTTGCCACTGGCAAGCTGAAGGTGTATTTCAAAACCCACTTTCCATTTCAGATGTGTGTACATTCGTTATAATGTATTCATGGGATGGTGTCAGTATCTCAAGCCAGTTGGCCCTTGGCCTAAACAAATTAACAGGACTGCAATGTACGGTTGGCCATCACACACTGGTTTATGTGTGAATGAGGTATGCAAGGGAAGCTCCGTGTCATGCTGACACCCTGCAGTGGAAGGACTCCCACTGGCTGGATAGTTGCTGGAAACAGGATTGTAGCCGGCTGGCAGCCAAAGATCCTCTAGCTAGGTGCAGCAATTTTAGATCGGCACTACTATAGTATTCCTACATTTGGAAAATGTACAAATTGCTGTTTTAGTCTATAATTTCCCACTTGTTTTGGGGTACCTGAAGGCATCTCTTGGCACAATGGTGGCAGCTGTTTTTCTAACCACTCTATCCCATAACCCAGACATATGCAGAATACAGGAGATAGTTGTCCCATGCAAGAACTGACCAGTACCTGTCAGAAGTTCCTGTAGTTCCTTCAGTTCTGCTCGTCTCTTGGTAGCTTCATAATAAGTTTTCTACTCATCCTCTCATTAAATTTAGAAGGTAGCTCTGACCTTACGAATGTGTTTGTGTTGCCAAATTCTTTTGACAGAGCTTAATTATCCTACAAGGTCTTCCATAATCTTTCCTATCCCTCTTGTGAGTGGCACTTTTCAGTGATTAAATGTCACTGTTTCTCTGGTAAATCTCTGTGGCTCATGCTTCTCCTGGAAGATACAACCCAAACACTCAAGCTAATAATAAATGATTTTATGATTTCGTTTTGTTTTGATTTTGTTTTGTTTGTCAAAAAAATAATCACACTAAAGATGGAACAAAGCTGACTTTTAGATTGTTGTTATTGTTGTCTTTAATTAAAAAAAAAAAAAATACAATTTCATAAGTGTATGCAGACTTTTATCTCCAGGGTTGGGTTGTTTCTGTTTTGTTGTAGATTTTGATTTACCTTGGATTCTGATGCATTTATATGATGTGTAGGATGTTCAACAATGTTATTCCATATGCTGTCTTCACACCAAACACAAAGCTATTTTAGCCTCAAGTCTCAGTTTAAAAGTGGGATTTCATTTGTGATTAACCCATGAATGGTTTAGTAACAATGTTTCTTTCTTTCTGACATCACCATAAATAAAATAACCACTACTGCTGCTCTGTACTTGTTGTAGAAGTGTTAATTATGTTGGTAAGTCAATGCGGGTCTCGGTTCGCAACATCTTCAGGTCTGGGCTCATGACATCATCTTAAGGTGCTCACTGCTATGTAAATTTAATCTGCTTCACCTGACATGCTTGACTCTTCGATAACACAGGGTGAACTCCCCTGCCCTCAATTTTATGCCAGACAACAAAGCACCAAGGTTCTGTAGCTTCCCTGTGTTCTATAATGTTTCCGCTCCATTCTACCTTCTTTAACAAATGGATAAATGAAAGAAAATTATTTTTTAAGACTCCGGGCAATGTAAATGGAGCCGCAGTTTCACTGAACCCTAAAGCCCAACAAAGTTCTAATCCTGCAATGAGTTACTGCCCCAATTCTCTCATCAATATAGATATAAAAGGCCACACTAAGGCCCTAACTCACAGACTTAAAACATTCATAATTCATCAAAATCAAAGATTGGCAAACATCCTATAAAAGACAGACTGTTTGGTGTACTGCACTGATCAACAATACAACAGGTACGTGCCATTATAGCCACCTCAGGTGTGGATTAAGCCTTCAACTGACTCAACTACTCTTTTTTCTTTACTATACTAAAACAATTTGTTTTTGTGGACTCACCAACACCAAAATAAATTACACTGATCTGCAAAAAAACAGGTAGGGTTGAAAACGCCACAATTTTACTATTATCCACTATTAAATCAACTTCATATACAAAATGATCCACATTAGAAAACTCTTGGCTTTATTTTCCAAGATGATCCAGAAGATCAACATTCAAATCTAGCATCAGCATCAACCTGTAATGTATATTATCCGTTCAGTCTAAGTTTAACATAGATCTTCCCCTTTGTCCACAGAGGTGGCTGAGGCTCAGAGATAGAGCAGGTATCAGTAGTTATGTGTTCATCAGTAGTATCAGTGTTGTGAACTATATTAACTGCAGACTTTCAGACATAAGAAGGATGACATTTAGTAGCTGTCACCATTGACACCTATTTCACTAGTTTCACTTTTACAAATTTAGTGTCACAGTGCTAAAATGAGTAAATGAGTTTATAACTCTGAAATGAAACATGTTCTTTCTGCTGGGGCAACATTCTCTGCAGGCAACGAAAGAAACTTAGGACAAACTCATCCTCTGAGCGGGCCTCTTCAAAGCTGTGGAAGATTCTCGATCTGACTCCTTTTTGTCTACTGTATGAAACTGAAGTGCCATGTTTTGGAAAAAAACTGCATCCATGAATGCAGTAATTGAGTTAATAGTTGCTGAAATAATGTATTTCAAAAAAACTTAAAAAAAACCCAATTATGCAGAAATTGAACTGTAAATAAAACTGCAATCCAACATCTCAGAGGATCTGTCTTACTACATTCTCATGGCTGATCTGGTCATGTCTGTAGGCCGTGATGATGGAACAGTTAGACGCGTATGAACTGTCGACAAGAACTGGTCACTCTAACTTTCAGTGTCAATTGCAGCATACTGTCAAGACTTGGCTACAGGGTGAGAGCAGGACCCAGATGCAGGCACGGACAAGGATGCCAAAGATCTTTTAACAGTTTATTTTATGGGATTAGGCTTACGGATGGTCAAGGCAGGCAGGGTCAAAAATCCAGGAAGTCAGTCCGAAACAAGGCATGGTAAGTAAAACTCCAAAAAACCAAAAATGCAAAAACTAGAAATCCAAAAAATCTCTATGACTATGGACACAGAATCAAGGTAGGGACATGGACTCTAAACTCAACAAACAGGGCAAGAACATGGACTCGAACTTAGCAAACAGAGCATGAACATGAACTCTAACTTAGCAATGCACAGACACCGAACAAAGGCAATGGCACAACTTAAATAGACAGGTGAGGGCAGGAAAACGAGACACAGGTGAGACCAATCAACTAATCAAGAACAGAAAGCAAGTACACAGAAACACACAAGGGGAACACTTTTCAAAATAAAACAGAAAATAACAAAAGAAGAAGAACTGAATATCAAAACCCTGACACATACAAGTCATTGCACAAATGCGCCCATATTAATATCATGCAATTCCAGGCAAGATCACATCTAGTCCTCTGATTTTCTCACTTCTTAATGTAGTGAGCCGTTGATCATGATCCCAGACTGGCTTATATTTCCCTTTTATGTCATTCACACTATCTATTAGGTATTCAAATGAAGCAGGTTCAGTCATAGCTTCAAACCATTCAGCAAGTTCTGGTGTTCCTATGTTCTACCACTTTTGCAAAACATCTATTTCTGCAATAATAAAACCTGCCAGTATGAATCCAAACTGTGCTTTGATATTGTAAAAGTCTTTTATCACCAAGAAGACAGTGGGGGCTGTTCTATCCATTTAAAGTTTTTTTAATTACAGGCTTGGTACCGGTGAGAATACAGATTAGTTTTGGGTATTTTCACATTTTCATTGTCTGGTTAATTTTTATAGTGCAGGCTGAGAAAAGAAATGTCTTTACTGAGACAAAAAAACAACTAGTCATCCATTTATTCCAAAAAACCTTTTTTCTAATTAGCTTCCCATGCTGTGTGTGTGTCTTCACGTGTCAGCAAACCCCTTTTGTAGCTCTCTGCTGTTGCTTTTAAACCCTGTTCATCTGCACCTCCGTGATATCTGTTAACCTGGGTCTGTCCTCCCTGGAAAGACAGGACCACAGGGCATTTCCACCTCCCCTTGATGCTATCTCACTTTTTTTCTGTCTAAGTAAAGAAGAATTTGCTAATAATTAACCCTTATATTTAATATGAGCACTTTTCACCTTTCTATTCCATGGAGCTTAGATGTGGGGGGAAGGGAACAGACAAAGGGCAGGGCCACAGCATCATCACCTGGCTTTGGTTTGCCCTGATAAATGAGGCCACTGGGGAGAGGAGTTCTATGGTGTCTTCTGACTTTATTGCATTATTTCAATGTATGTCACTGTATTATCAAGATACAAGAAAAATAATAAGTAATTCTGACAATAATGAGTAAACATGACTTGTGTTCACCTTTTTAGTTTTAGTACTGGATTTACATAATCCATATGCACAACAACACTGCACATTTTATTTATTTATTAGGGACCATGCACAGTGTTGAACATTTATTGCACATAATATAATGACATCTTTCAAATGGCCTGGTAATCATCACTTGCTACGAAGCTAAAGTGCTGCCCCTGTTTTTCTGCAGCTGAAATGTTGGACCTTCGAGCCAAAGCTCATGCCAGATCCTAACAGGGCTCGCAGTTGCTGGATGAATTTTCAGGTGATTAGTCACAGATTTGGTCAGAATGATCTTTGAATAGATCATCAGACTGTGATGATCTTTCACCTCAGGTGGGTAAAGATTAGTCCAAAGAAAGTCCAGGAACATAAAGCTAAAACTCCGTGAGTAACAACCCTAACACAAACAGCTGGGGTAATAACTGAATAACTACCCATTCTCTTGTTTTTGAGTACCTGTTTATTTGAGCAACAAATATATCAAAATGTTTATTATGAATTGGAGCTGGTCATTTTTCTAATGGACTCAAAATCAGAAACAAATACATTCTAAATAATTAAATTCACTGTCTATATTCTAGTGTTTTCTGTGGCTTTCAAACACCATTAGCAGGAGACTCGGTTGTCATGGAGATGATTCCGTTGTCATTGTGTTTTGGTAAAGACAATAGATCAGACAGATGCCAGCAAGTGGTTGTATATGGAGGAGATGGTAACCCCTGTCTGGTGACCTTTGACCCCATTCCCAGTCAACGATAATGGCTAATAAACCTGACTGAATGAACTTCTTGGGACACAGCGTCAGTTTATAGTGCGCATCTTTAAAAAAAAAAAAGGCTGCTGATAAAACCATCCAAGAGATGGGAAAAACAAAAAGGAGGGAGAGAGAACAAGGAAGAAGAGAGGGAATGGCTGAGAGAGAGGGGGAGAAAACCGAGAGGACAGAATGAAAGAGACACACAGACAGACAGAGGGAGAAAGGAGATGAAGGAGAAGCCAGAGCACTTCAAACAGCTCTCAGCTTGTTCCATGTGCAGTAATAATAAATGGGGCTTCATTATTTAGTTGTGTATGTCTGTTGCGCTGCTGCTGCCAGTTACACTGCAAACCCCCTGCCTACTTATCACTCTGTTATTCTCCTATTTACTAATCCAGGAGAGAGAGAAAACCTGTTTGAAGAGTGTGTGTTTGTGTATATGTGGGGGCATACACAATCCTGCCTGGTGCGTCTGAGGATGCGCGTGTGTTTGTATGTCTATTTTGCCAAGGGAGATGATTATCTATTTACAGATGCCACCCACAAAATCCCATGACCCTTTGCTGTGGGGGCTGCGTGAGAGAGCAGTAAAGAGACAGAAAAACAGAGAAAGTGAGAGTCAGAGATTTTTAATACCATTATTGCTCCTTATGCCAGCCAACGTTAATGCTGCCGTCTCTAAAACCCCTCACTTCACCTTCATCATGTCACCGTGCTCTGAAAACTTTGACAGGGGATGAAAAGGTGGAGAAAGAGCGTTTCAGTCCTGGATGTGAGTTTCTTTATTAGTACTACGGTGGAAGTTTGGTCTGGGTAGATCAGTCCACGGTTCATCAGCAGGTATCATACTTGCATGGAGGTTTTAATGCCAGCTGTTAGTCCAGGAGGGGAGGGTCTGAAGTAAGACTGGTAGCCTGTAGAGGGAGCATTCAGCTGGGCTGCAGAGTGTCTCTAATCAGCCTGTGTGAAGAAGGCAATAAAGAATAGATAAAGATAGCAAAAGACAAAACTGCACTGATTTTAAAGGAGCTGTGTTTCCTCATCATGATAAAGGAGTTTTGAGGGGGGACATATGTGCTGCCTCCTGGAGTTAATAAAATAAAAAGTGACTTAACAGAGTATCAGTGGGTTCTGAACCTACAGAAACACAGTGATCCATACAGTGAACTGGCTCGATCCTTGCATGGTTGCTTAGCAGTAATTCTTTGTTGAGCTTTTTCTGGGCACGATAGCATCGTCATGCTTCGCTGTGTTCGTGGGTTCACTTTTAGGGGTTGTGAGGAGTGTGCTCACACCCAGCATGGGACAGTTTGCCGGATCTAATCACAATATTAATCACTATTTGAACTTACCAAGGTGACCCTACTTAAACAGGTGCATGCTGGCAAAAATGCTTTTGGTGGACCTTCTAGCAATAACCTGCTTGTTCACTTAAGATCGTTAACTTTCAGTTAGACGTGCACAACCTGTCTAATGTTTCTGACAAGTGTGTTTCCATTAACCTATTTTTATGTGCATTTTCAATGTGCACGTATAAAACAGGTGAAAATTAAAGCTGCGGTTTTGAAAAAAGCAAATCATCTAAAAGTAAAGTACTAAAAGTAAAGTAAAAGTACTAAAATACATACAGATGCATACAGGATACAGAAGGGCTCAATGCTAAATCTAAATCTGTCTGTCATATTTACCTGACTCACCTGGGCTCATAGATGCAACATTGGTTTAGAGGGCTCACTAAACTAGTGGCTGTGTAAAAGTATGTAGAGTATAAACTGAAATATTATTAATATTTTTACAGTAATAAAATAATTCTGGTTTGAAATGCCCTGGTTTTTTTTTTAATAAAGGATGATGATAACATGATGACAAACATGTTTTGCTCTGGTCTAATTCTGCGTTTTGGTAGCTTGCAAACAGAGCATGAGCAGAAGGATGGCTAACATACTTTTTCAGCCCACCCCCACTGCCTTGAAAGATGATTTTTCAAGATGATCAAAAAAAAATAAAAAATATATATATATATATATATATATGGTGTTTCTTTGCACAGAAAAGAATGAAAAAAAGCAGCCAACACAGTTCGGTTAGTCCCTGTCACTGCAAGACTCCTTGAACTAAAGGCATGGGGAGGATCTATCAATTAGCCTGCAAGGTCCCTGGATTGCTGGATGAACTGAGATGTATTTGGTGTGTCCGTATTTGGTTTATTGTGGTTTGCGTCAGAATGAGTGTCTCTTTAATTCTGGATGTCCATTGATTAAAAAGACTCTGAGACTACTGCACAGAGTCCTCAACGCTGAAATGAACACTGTACATTTATTTTTCTGCATTTAAAAACTTCATATCATTTATCGTATTTGATATATATATATAGATATTGTTTTAAACACTAGTAAAAAAAGCATTACAAGGTCTTTATAAATCATTCAAATGTCTTGCCAGTTTGTTTAGAGTTGACTTGCACACTTTATATTCCACAAATGTTTATATATGAGATGCCACATTCTGGCTGTGATACAGTTTTGTTTTGTCCTCCACACGACCTTATACTCCACTTTGTGATCGTTTCGGAGGTGAAGAATCAGATTTTGTTGGTTTGGTCCATTTTTCCTGTTTTTTGTTCTTCTACCATGGGTAAGAAGGCTTGGTGAAATGATTTCTTTTTTTATGATTTTATGAGGTTTTATGATCTGAAGTCCACACAGGCTATTTTTTGGAAAACTGACTCTCTGCTTTTTCTGTGTCTGACTTCCTGCCAGACTCATCAGCTCTGTGCAGCTTGATACAGCTTCAGTCAAAAATAGACTATACACATACTCTCCACAGAGCTGAGAGACATTTCTGGGATTCTTCTAAAGGTCTTGTGAAATCAAACATTGTCTCCAATGGCTCCCAACATCTCTGTTGGCCATGTCACAGCCAGATCACAACACAGCCAAAGCTTTAGCTTATTCCCAGTGAATACAGCTGGACTGGTATTGAACATAGCCTCCTAGACCCAGCATTTGATGACGGGGAGTACCAAGCTGGTTTTCTTCTGGGTTTAATTCTTTCCACGTTCTTGTCTCATTAGTGGTCTGATAAACTGTAAATTCATCAAATTCAGTGCCCCGTATGAATATTTTCTATGTCACTGTTGTTTCCATGGGAACAAAGCCATTGAGGCTTTGGTCATTCAGAAGTTGGTATTAGAGTTGGTGGTTTCAGTTAAATGATAGACCGATGGAGACAACTGCCCCAATGCAGGCAGATACTTGTACAAGACCTGGCCTATCATGGTGCTTCTGCCTTGCCATCATGCCTCTTTCTCTTACACAAGGCTGGGATGCTTTTTATAACCATACACTGGAGCAGCATCGTGTTTCAGCAAAATGACTTCAGAGTATGTGACATCTGTTTGACAGGGTAGTACGAACTGATACCAGAGTCAATCAGTTCGACATGGGCAGCATGTTGAAATATGGGTTAGTGTATTTTGGCAGACCAATATCCTCTATCAGATAATTATTACAGGATCGTTTACACCACAAGTCACTGCATGTATACTGTGAGATGATGGAGAGGATGTTAAACCAGCTCATTATAACAAAGGTACAGGCTCAGTGTCATCTCCATCTCGGGAATGTCCTGCCTGGATCTACCTTCCTGTCTGCTGATCAGGATACTATGTTGTTGGGTATAAGAGCTCCCGCCATCTGAGGATGTCACGAGCCAGTGGAGTAACTTTTTATTCTGATGGAAATGTGACAGCAATGTGTCTGCAACAACTGGAAAACTGCGGTGTGCAATCCAGGCTGCTTTTGCTGTAAAAGAGGCTTAAGGATGGCCGACAACCCGAAACCACACAGGAACAGCAGATGCAGAGGAGGCTTGACACAGCAGGTTGTTGGTGCATTGATGTGGAGGAACAGACCAAGCAGGGAATCATGATGATGAAATGATTTCTCACCAAGCATTTCACAATAAAACGCGTTCATACATAGTGTGAATAGAGGTGCTGCAGCTATAACATTAATACATGTAAACCTGTTTGTGACAGGACTGGTCAATGAACCCAAATGCACGACTCGAAGACAAGAGAAGTACAAAAGAAGGAAGAATTTATTGAGAAAAAACAAAGTACAAACAGAAAATCACTCTAACGAGGAAACACAACACTTAGAAATCCTAAACTACAAAATCAAACCCACTCCGAAGAGGAAAATGCGAAGAAGACAAAGTATCAACAAAGAACAGAGCAAACAAAACGATAACCTGGCAAACAATGAAGGCTTGGACATGGACATGACATAAGTGCTGGTTCCTTGACATGAACAAGACGAACTGGCACAGGACAGGGGAAACGCGGACAATATATACACACTGGGGTTAGGGGGAACAGGTGGAAACAATCAGGGCGGGGAAGACAATTAGACCGGCGGGAAACACAAGAGGAAGGGCAAGCCACCTGAAACCAAAGGGAAGTTAGTATTTTCAAAATAAAACAGGAAGGCATGAGACAACACTGACAAGACAAGGGACTAAACGTGGCCAACCTGACTAGACACGACAGTTTGAGTTGGTACCCATAATTAAAGTGTGAACTTGAAATGTCTGCCTTAAATGTCCCAAGCTGTGAGCCAGTTAAGATCAAGACTATTCAAGCTAGTGTTAGCCACCATTTTTCCTGGTGAGCCATGTCCCACCAGGACAATATGCCGGTCAGGAGTGGAGATGACCAGTGTAATGGATCAATATGTTGTGACCATGGACTGTATGGAAAGATGGACACCGTGTCTTCACTTCCTCACACTGTACAAAAATGAATGAATCACAGATAGAGACTCTGCTAACTTCCTTGAGTGATTTCCTTTGAAACCAGGGTTTCTGCAGTAGTGATCAGGGCGTGGAAAGGTTGGATTGAAGTCCAGCCCAGGTCACTCATGATGGCGAACATGTTGTGTATCAATCATGTTGTGACACCCCTTTTCAAGGCATCAAATAACTTATTAACGCTAGTTCAGAAACACTTTACACTACATGTCAGCTTTCACCCGTTCATACTCTGAAGGCAGCTGCTCATCAGAACATGAATGAAGTATTCTCAGGCAGTCACTGGAGCTAGCTTGGTGTTGCTGTTTTGCCGACAGGCATGCAGCCCAGAGGAGCTGCTTCTGAGCCACAGCCACCCCAAAATACTTTAATTTTTTTAGTTTGACTGATGTCCCATCTGTTAACATGGAAGGATTATGACCTATACAGAGGCCAGCCACCAGGACAGCCCAGCTGTCATATGGTCCATCTTTATATACAGTTTATTGTCATGAAATGTGGGGAAACATTCCTATATTCCATACACTCACCTTCACAATAAAATGCAGCCACATACAGTTGACCATGAACGTGAACATTAAAAGAAGAGAAAGAAGTGTTGAGCAAATCAATGCTGTGTGTTTTTCCAAAAAACAATGATTACATGACATGCCAGGCCAGTGTCAATGTCACACAGACACACTCATTCAACCAACTCATGGTGCGGCCACCTCACCATCGCCTCCTTCTCTCCATGGAAGAGTGCAGCCAAGCATCTCTCCAATTGGACCAGTGTAACTGCATAATGCTAGCCTAATAGCTAATTTCACCTTTAATTAAATGTGCCGGAGAGCAGCAGAGCCTGTGTATGCCCGACTTAAAGACACAGGACTGTTCCTCTGATAAAATGACGCACGAAACAAACCCTGGAGAAGATTCTACATGAGCAGGTCAGTGAGGTGTTTTTAATGTCCATTAAAAGTAGGAAATGTGCGATCAAAGCATCGATAGGATGATTCACTTTTTCAGTAAAACGTCATTTCAAAATAATTTTCAGAATTTTATACATGCTAAAAATGTATTATTTTGTTTTTTATTAATTACAAAGGATGGACAGCAAGAAAAGAATGGATGAAGAAAACATATTGCAAAAAGAAAGGAGGTGGTGTCAGGGATGAAGGAGAAGGATGAAGGAGAACAGAGGAGGGAGGAGGAGGAGGCAGGGAGGTTGTTCCCTTGGAGGTTCAGCACCAGTCATGGTGTGCTGAGTTAAGTCTCACTAGAAGACACATGCAGACACCCACATGCTCGCTCGCGCACACACACACACACACACACACACACACACACACACACACACACTCACTCACACACAGCAGAGGTCTTTGCTTCTTCTCTCAGCCCTGTTCTTCGTCTTTGGCTGTCCTTCTATCATAAGCCCCTGCTTGCTCTGTGATGTGTGTATCTGTGTGTGTGTATCTGTGTGTGTGTGTGTGACTTTCTTCATCTGTCATTACCACCATTACACCCTCTCCATGTTTGCGCTGGCATTTGTGGATGCATCCACATGATTGTGCATTTACACTCTGGCAGTGTGTATGTTTGTATTTCCACTTACTCTCTGGCTGGCACAGCGCAGCACCTTTCCCCTACTGTAGCTCGTCTGCTCAACCCACTCCAAACAGATCCCTACACCCACACACACACACACACACACACACACACACACACACACACACACACACACACACACACACAGCTTGCCTTCCTTCTACTCTCTCTTATGCCCCCTCCTCTTCCTCTATCTCTCTTTCTCACTCTCTCGCTCCATCTCAGTCTCTTGCTCAGAGCAGTTCGTTCGGCAGAGCAGTATAACAGAGTAGAGTGTGCGTTTGCTGTCGTGTGTGCGTGTGTGTCCAGAGCAGCGATTGCAGTGACAACACAGAGAAATAGATAGACAGATAGGCAGATAGAAAGGGAGAGAGCAAGAGAGAGAGAGAGAGAGACATCCAGAGGCAGCACTGAACGGACGGAGAGAAAGCAACACTCCTCACCACCGTGAGTACTGTACTGTACGTACATGCATCTCTTGATTCACTCACTGTTGAGGTGTTGTGCTGTTCCTAACTGACTGATCCAGCTTGTGTGTTGCACAGTGGTCAGGTGGTCACTGTACAGCGTGGACAGCAGGAGTACAGTAGAAATGCACGAGCTTGATGCACAGGATCACTTTCAAATTGTTGCTTTTTGAGTCTCTTTGTGTTTCTTAGGTTAAAAGCGACAGAATTTGCCACGTGAATGAGCGCGTGTGTGTGTGTGTTCTTGTCCGTGTACGTGTGTGTAAGTGCTCATGAACGTGCTACAAAAGTGTAGACATGTAAAAGTATGTGTCGAACTGGTTTAGCCATAGAAGTGCAGGAGGAATAACAGCTGCTTGTGCATGCACCATAACATAAACTTACAGATATGCTTGCAATGCAAATTTTCTTTTTTTTGTGTAATTGTGGATTTTATGCGCGTGTGTGTTTTGCAATTAGCCGAAGCATTTCTGCCTCAGTCATCTCCCTGTGATTTGTTTTTTTTTTTTTTTACACTCGCAGGCTTTTCCCACAGGCTAGCGCTCTCATTTTTGTGTTTGAAACATGTTGCACTTCGATTGCAATCACGTTACTTAAATCAAACTCTATGGGCTGCTGACATGGATACAGTCTTTGTTTTGCTGGATGCATATAGACCTCTGACACTGACTGAGCTGCAGATTAACATACACACTGCTGCCTGGACGATTCCACAGTGTGGTGTGTTTTACTTTTTGGTCTTTTTGCCATCCGCTCTTCATCCTGAGTGGATGCTCCCTCGCCTTGTTCTTCCTCTCACACGCAGCTATATTTGTAACATTTTTTTCAACACATAGTTTTGATCCATATTCTGAACTGAAACAACGCCACGCTTATTTGAGTTGTATCTTCCAGCGTTCGTCTGGAGACCCTTCTTCACTCGTCTCACTTCCTTCCACCAAAACCAGAGAGAAGGTTGGAATCACTCACTGTAACAGCCTCCTCACACTGAGATAAGATTTGTTCATTTAGTGTTTTGGGTGCTTCTCACTGTGTGTTCGAAGAGACTGGAGAATATAGCAGAGGCGCGTTGTAAAGTGCAGCGTTGATGCTGAGGACAGCAGGGAGACGAGGTTAGGGAGGTTGGCGAGTCGAGAACTAAAAAGGGGGATTATGATAACTTCTTAAAAAGAGGGATTTCGATAACTGCTGCCTTCCCTTATTTTTTCCCTTCCTTACTCGCAGTAATTATTTCTGGAAAGCCACTTTCTTTCTGTGGCTTCTCTGTAGCTTTTGTCAGTTCGGTTTTCTTTAGTCACACTCTGTAGAGTCCAAATCAGCTGCACTCAAACGCCGCTGCACAATTGTAAAAATGTTTTAGAATACCATTTCCCAGCATCCTCTGGGTGACGTTTCACATTTGTTGCTGCTTTTTCCATTAAAAACCAGCCATTTTTATGTGTTCATTACATTCACATACTCATTTAAAATTTGATTAAACCATAATAAATTGAGCTTTACTATCATCACTGCTTACCTCTATATTAAGAGGCAATAGTGTTTCTTAACATGGAATAAAAAGCACATTTATTTTATTAGAAAATTGCATTTCCAGCTGCAGAAACCTGTGCATGTTCATCAAATGCAGAGCAAGAATGAGGCAAATGCACAAACGACTTCAGCGAGATCTGCACAGGAAAAAGTGTGTTTGTTCCACATATGTGAGTGTGAGTGTGTATGACTGTGTCAAGGAGGGTGTTTTCCTGGAGGATCAAGGAATGTTAGTTGGGGGCTGCCAAGCTGTGGAGGGAAGTGTCGAGGGTAGGATATCGGTGGCTTTAGTCGGGATTTACTCTCACAATAAGGATTTAGTGGGTGACACTTGGGCAGGGTGTGTCTACATCAAAGAGGCTTCTCAGCATGGTGCAGCAGCGAGCAGCAGCACACGAGGAAACGCTGCTCTATGGAGGCAGAGCAGGGAGGAAGTTGACTTATTGTGTTTTTCTTTTTGTGGGAAGGGAAGACAAAGTCAAGGCTGCGTATGTCATGAGGACGGGCATCTTGCTGTGTCCATGGCCATTTTATTCTGTGCAAGTGTATTTGTGAAGTTCCTTCGCAGGCATAGTGTGTGAGAGGATGCAAACTGTATCTTGCATGGACTCATATTTTAGATTTAGGGAAATGCACAACACGTGTGGGTGCAGAAATTGTCTGGCATGCACAACCATACCAGAATTCACAGAAAAATTCAAAAATAGAAGAGAAAAAAAAATCAACTTGAATTTGATGCGGAATGAAAAATGAGGCTGTCTGCTAAGAATGAAAACTAATGGAGAATAAAACTCCACAGTCTAATTGCCGAGTGTTTCATCATCGTCATCGCCCAATAATTTCTACAACAACAATTCATTCTGTGTGACATATTTCATTTACATCTCTCTTTTTCTCATAAACATCCATTTTCATTAGAGAACATTACACTTTACCCTTCAACTGCTTCTGCAATTTATCACGCGGACTTTGCTGACTGTCACAGTCAGACGCCGCTCAAAAAGTTTCCTCCCTCAAAGCGGCTCCTCTCATGCATGCAAAACCCACACCATTTGGAGCTCTCTTAAAATATTCCTCTGTATCTTTTGGTGGGATTGATACAGTATTTCACACACGGCCTAATCTCTTTAAGCAGAGTTGTTATCCTAACCCACAATGAATCGTATCACTACGGTAGCTTGTTGCACCTACAAGCTGTTTTTTAGTGAGCATTTTCCTTGGTTTTAAGAGTGAAAACCCAACAGTGTCATGTTTGTGTGTGTGTGTGTGTGTGTGCGTGCGTGTGTGTTTGTTTGTATTGTCTGGCGTGCTGTACTGACAGCACAGATAAGTCTTTTTTCCTGAGGCCTAATCCCTCCTCTACACAAGAATGAGAGATGGATGGAGAAAAAGATGAGAGAGCGGCAGTGGCGTTGAACACGGTGACAAGTCCCCGAGAAAATGTGTGTCTGTTGTCGTGTGTCGGTGAAGACAACACATCGGCGGATGCTTTCAAAAAAAGGAGCGAGAGCGGGATTTGCATGTGAACAAGGGCTTTAACGGAGCCATGAACCGTTAATACACATTCAGAGGGGTTTTGTAGAGAGCGGCCGGAGTTGTTCAGAAACAGGTGTTCTGCAAATCACAGCAAACACCGTCTCTTCCAAAATATTTTCCTCAGCAGCTCTATTCTCTCTATTCTCTGTATTCTCTCGCGCCGTTTGCTTTGCCAGCGCTTTCAGTAGGAGTTGGGCTCCTGTTCAGGAAACATCCAAAAGTGATTTGGAGGATGGCAAGGAAAAGACTGCATCTGTGTTGTTTTTTAAATTCATGTGGATATAATGGTTCTCAGGCTAAAACTCTGAACATCCAACACTTTATTTTGAAGGTTAACATGTTTTTCAAAGGCTCTTACTCATTTTTCTGAGATGTGGCTGTGATGGAAGACGTCAGCAGTGATTTCAGCATGAAATCCTTTGTTGTGCATTAAATATACATTATATTGATCCGATCAAATTGCCTTAATATGCCTGAAAATGTCCATGTCATTACCCAACATGGTGAAACGAAGCAGCTACAGTAGAGGGTTGCAGAACACTGAATGTCTGGGTGGACGAGCTTTTCCTGTGATAAAGGTGAACCTGGCTGTAAATTCTCAGCTGAATATACCAGTTCAGCTCATTTTCACGAGTCATGTTCCCACAGTATATTATAGAGATTTACCGAAAGTGACTTTTGGTGCAGGGGTGCACTGAGGTGACGCACCGCGGGTCAGCACAGAATGTCGCTGTACGATTTATTTCAAAGCATCGCATTTTATTCACTTTCTCTGAGGTTGTTGGGTAACAGTTTGCACATTGCACATTTGCAGAGTGTCCAATGTGGGTCCGGGGTGTTCTTTACACTGACACCTAGTGAAATGATTCATATTGGTGCAGCGTTCTAATCCTTCCCTTTACAGAGGAAGTTTGCAAAGTCCAGGGATTCCACTTAAGCATGATGATGCAGATCATTTCCTTATCTGGGTTTCTAACATATTAGTTCAGCGGAAGTCGGCCAATAAAATATTCACTTGTATTTTTAAGACATTTTTCTAAAACCTGGCACTTACTGCAATCAGTTTAATATTTTTGATTTTTTAGGATGTAACTCCATGTTGCTGCAGATGATCTTGATCTTGATAATAAAGGAAGCATTACTATTAATTATTTTTATTGATTCAACCTGAAATTACCTGCAGATGAATGTATATTAGATATTATTTTGTCTTTTTGAGCATGTTATGTTTATAGAACGATATTAACACAATAATTCCAGTGTTGCCATAAGCCACGCAGTGTAATAACTCATAAAACAATGCTGACTTTTGATTAGATCTGTCTATATAGCCTTCGGCAATGTAACTCACATTCTTAATTTTAATTCACGTCTGACTATTTTGTTGTTTACATGACTGTGTTATATTTATTTAAAGTGTATTGACAGAATTGCAGAAGGCTAATATATTAGCGTACCCAGCTCATCTAAATACATATTTTCTGGTGGTGCACGTGCGGCTAATAGTTTTAAAGGAGTTCAGTTAATATTTGACAGTGTTGTCCTGCTGTCGACCAAAATGTTTCTGCTGCATGCGCAAATCAACCCGTGCTGACCGCTGACATCAAATATTTCAGTTTCATAATGCTGCTGACAACGTGTAATGATCAGAAATGTGCAAACATTAGATTATTTTAATTTAGACCAAACATTTACAGGTGCATGCTGGGCATTAGGAATTTTACAAACTGAAAATGAAATTACAATTACACATCATCACGTTTATGATGTTTAATATCTTTAGGATTCTCATTAATGACATATTTTGAATTTGACCAGTGGGTAAATATCAGAGAGTAGTTGGGTCATATCTTATTTTATATTAACATATCAATTTGTATCAGTAAAGCAGACCCTTAATTAAATGTGCCACACTGTTAATTTAGAATGAGCAAGTGATTAAATGTATGAAAAAGAAATGAAAGAAACATCAAGTGAAAACTAAAAATACCTCTCCCCAGATTAATTCAGCTACCAGGAAATAAGATAAATTAATAAGCAAAAAACAAAAAAACAAAAACAAAAACCAAACAAAAAAACCCCAAAATGTAAATCTGCATCCAGTGAAACAGACGCTGATAATTAGAAGAGCTTCGCTCCAACATATATTTCCAAATGAATTCTGAAATCCGTTAAAGGCTGTTTTTTTATTTCTATTACTGGAGCTTTTTGTTTCAAGATGTAAATGCACCCACCGTTGTACAATAAGTGGTTTTTCAGCTATTCTCTGGTCTTGCAGTAACTATAAATACGCGTGATGAAAGGAAAATTCATTGGATGAGTGGTGTGTGTGTGTGTGTGTATGTGTGTGAGAGAGTCTTTCAGAGTCTGACGCCCTGGTTAGAGATGTTTGGCTCGTAGCCACAGACATCCTCATTAGGCTGCCTCACATTTGGCTTCATATTTAAATGTTTGTGTGTGCATACCGTCACTGCATACCAACTGCTTACAACGCTGCCACTGCACACGCCGAGTAAAGTGAAGGCAGCGGAGGCTGATGTTACACGTGCTGACCCCTCCTTGTCTGTACGTGTGCGCGTGGCTGTGTGTGTGTGATGAGAGATGACTGGCACTTTAAGGAATCTAGTTGATTATGTTCAATAGAGAGCTTTCTCCCACCAGCCTTATTTATGTCCGCACCCTGCAGCCTGCACCTACCTATAAATCTGTTGCTGCCACAGAACACACACATCACACCTGTCTGCAGTCACTCTGACACCCACATTTGCTCCCATTCCTCTCACCATCACTGTGGTTTTCTTACACTTTCAAATGTGCATGTCCTTTTAAATCAGAGTTTCCTCCTTTAAGGGGTTCCAGCCTCCTTGCAGAGGTGTGCAGTTTGCTGACTTTTTCTAACCCTACCAGTTCCACCCTGCATACTGTTACACTCATGGTTTTGCTCATGCATTTAACCTCTACACACTCAAGCAACACTTTTGTCACTTTTTGTAGCTGTAGCCTGAGGCCAGAACTGCAGGGCTCTGTGACTCGTACTCTCTAAATATTTTACCTTTGGAAGTTTAAAGGCTCTCCTCAGACTGAGACTCCAGAGGAGATGGACAGTGAAGAAAAGCAGAAACGTTTGAAAGATGTTTAGAGTTTAAAGAGATCGGTCATGTGGACTGAGAAAATTGTGAGCAAGGGGAAGGAGTCATTTTCAAGACGTGTGGCTTAGGAAGAAGCTAACTTGTACAGAAAGTAACTGAATGCAATGTAATGCATGGTTTTTAACCATTAAATTATTAAAAAAAGAGATTGTGCTGTTTCTACAGAAAAGCTTTTTTTAAGCATAAGAAATCCAGAACAGGTCATTTAAAATAAACCATGATACACAGTCTGATGGAAGTCTAGAGGTGCAGAATGTAAACTGTGATGCATGGGCTGCAGGAAAACTAGATAGTAGTATGATGTCATCTGTATAGATAAGAGGTAGAACACAATGGTCAATATTAGCCAGTTTTACTTGCACTAGTGTTAATCGCAGTTGAACAACAAGAAGCGTTGGTACACTACACTAGCTAGACAGCTACACAGCTAGAGGTCAACAAGAAAGTGCCTCCATGACACAGTGTAGGTTGTCCACTATGGCAACTGGGCGAAAGATGCTTGTGGCAATATATCAGCGTCAATACAAAGTTATATAAAGAATATTTAATATTATATTATATAAAGAATATTTAACTGAAATAGATTGTTGTTAAAGTTATTTGTTTAGGAAAGCAGCCTTATGAGCACCTTTGCAGAGTCATAGCAGTACGTTATTGGTGCACAATCAACATAGAAAAGTTCTGTAACGCAGGCTTAAATGTACAACAGTACCACCCATACTACATCAATCAATCAATCAATCAATCAATCAATCAATCAATCAGAGTGCATGATTTCCATAATCATACTCAAAGCCAGCCAATATATTCTATATTCACCTTTCCAGTCTTCAAACCTCTCATAGTGCTTTACACCACATTCACCTATTCACACACACACTGATGGTACAGAGGCTGCTACCATTCATAAACTCACCCAGGCACAGGTAGGTGGATGACCCCGCTGAACTTATATTAAACATATCATAAATGTATTTTGCCAAAAGCAGGTCATGAATTGTGAACGGTACACAAAGAGAAAGTGTTTTGTTGGTTCAGACAGAGACTCAGACGTACAATAGACAGCTTATATTCCCCCAGACCAGGCACGATGACAAGCCGGGGGGAGAGAGTGGAGGAGGGATGAAGGTGGAGGGGAGGAACTGATCCCTCTTGAAGGAATGATATATGAATTCTCATCATTTGTCCCCTCTCTCCCTCTCCTTGGAATCCCCCCACTTGATTCTAGCTCCTCTACTCGCTTGTGAAAGCCTTTGGTCTCATCCCGTCTTCCTTTGAACTCTCCACTTTGTCCTCACTGTCCATGTCCTCCCTGTGTCTACCCCTTCATTTTCTTTTCTTTCTTATAACATTCACTCCATCCATCCATTGCTGTCCCTCTCTCTCACCGTACTCACTATCAACCCCCCCCCACCTCCCTTCCTCAGGCCGATTTGCCTCGCTCGATGGCGGGGTATTTGACAGGCCTGCTGTGGGAAGATAGCGCGATTGAATGTGAGTCCCCGGGGTGGGAGGAGGAGGAGGGTAAAAAAGGGTGAAGTGGTATTAGCTGGTGAAAAGGGGTTGGCATCAGGCGGCGAAAAGGACAGGACGAGAGGGGTTGGGTGGGATCTGGCTATAGGAGAAAGACAGCCAGGCGTGGGACTTAGGGCGAGCCAGGCAGACTGACACTACCTCTCCAGAGAGAGAGAGCGAGAGAATGAGCTGGCACAGAGATGAAGGCAGGGCGAAAAGCTTGTATCTCCAAAATGTCAGAAACTTTTAGCATGTGTTTGTTTGTTTGTGTTCAGCTACATTTTTAAGAATGGGTGTGTAGAGTTTCACCGGGGTTCATGGACACAAATAGAACATAAGCCACGGATGACTTCCAGTTTTTGGGCACAGGTGATATTCAGAACTATGGTGAGTTATTGTCCACATCATAAACATCTGTTTGACATCTGTTTTGTTCACATTAAGTTCTGTGGCGCAGACTCTGGGAAGTCTTTGGAAAAGTGAAGTACGTTTTGAGAAATGTGAGTTTATTAATTCTAAAAAAAACCAGAGCGGAGTAAAATCAGCATCCTCTTCGGCACCCTGAGCAGCGATGCTGTGGAACAGTTGCATGTCCAGACGTGCAACAGTGCAGCTTTAAACCAGTCATGTAACAGCTGTAGTATTCATGAAGCTGCCTTTGAAAGTGTGCTGAACCTGTGATGCTGATCGTTATCGGGGAAGGTGCCATCATTAAACCTCTGCTGTGGCAATTCCAGCACAGCTCACGGCCCTGTTGGTGAACCAGTTTCCAGACGGTTCTAATGAAAACTAGTAGAGGACGGCATGAAACCTGTTATGTAAAACTCTTCACCAGTAGAATCATGACGGCTGAATAACTGACTGGTAGCTTCACGTGTGTCAATGTTGATCCGTGGCTGACTGACACCTTCTTGGGCCTTCTCAGGCCATGTCAGTGGGATATTTCAGTGCTCTTGTAATCCTAAATGATTGGTCTCAGTGCCTGCCAGCCATGCCTCCCGGTCAAGTCAATAGTGTGCTACAGCGGCAGGTGGGGACGAGGACATTTCCTTTTTGACATGAAGTGCCGACCTCAAGTCCTCAGGGACAGAGAGGCACTGAACCATTGTACAACACATCTAAGGGAGGAGACCAAAGATTAAATTATTCCTCTTTTCTGTTTCTTCACAACTTTCTCACCCCTTTATCGCCCAAGCATTTGCTTTTCCGTTTTCTAATATTTATATACCTGTCATAAAAGACCAATCCACTATTACCCCTCCTTTGTTCCCTCTTGCTCTTCCTTCTCCATCTCTATCCTTTCCCTTACCTCATTCCCCTCCTCTTTTCTCTTTACAACCCATCCATCGGCTCACCTCCAATCACCTCTGAGCATCTGACGGCCAAGCAAGAGAGAGAGAGTGCGAGAGAATGTGAAGTAAGGAGTGCGGGGGGTCTTCAGATTGCTGTAAAGGGCCTGAGAGTTGACAGCTATGGGAAAGGACAGCTGACCCCTCTTATATAGAGAAATAGAGTAGAGCTGGTGGGGGTGTGGAGAGATAGAGGGGAGGGATGGAGAGAAAGGGCAAAAGAGGAGGAGAGTGCATGCGATGGAATGGAGTAATATCAGTGCTATAAAAAGTCCATTCAATTTAACCATTTCAGGCTCCGTCTCCAGTTCAATCTTCCCTGTCTCTCTCTGCTTCGAGTGTGTTTGTGTGTGTTACGGCACCAGGGTGCAGGCCCATGGCCGCGTTGGAGGTGAGAGTTTATTGGTAAGCTTTGTTCCGTGTCAGTGCTGTAATATCACACATCCTTGCTTTATTGTGCAGGATGTTTTTTATTTCTACCTGCGCTGAGTTTATACACTGCAACATATGCAAATATTATATAGGTCAAATAATTCCCAGGCTACAGTTAAAACGACACTTGCAGATGTGGTTACAGGGATTGTTCAAAATAACAAAAGCACTTTGATGAAAACGGCCTCCACACTAACATAAGTACAGTTTCAGGCAGCAGCTGGACTGGCAAGTGATTCATATAATTCAGCTTTAGAGGTCTATATTAATATTTTGTCAGCTTCAAACCACTGCTGGTGACAATTTTCCAAAACAGTCTTCAGCTATGACAAGGGCGCACGGTGCAGTGCAGAATAATGTGAGTCAAAATGAAAAAACACGTAGTGTGTTTTTTTCATTTTCAAGTTTCACAAAGCTTACACCCCATACACGTTCTCAGCTATATTGCCTTTTGTATTTTATTTTTTCACATCAGTGACTGGCAGTCATGTGATTTAAAGTCTCCTTCCCTCCTTAATTGCTTTTTATCTGGGACCAGGTTGCACGGGGAGGCCAGCAGCCGATGAAAATGCGTGCCAACAGTACAAACATAGTCCCTAATCTCCCTAGGAGGTGGCTCACCCTCCAGTGCACATTTTAAAATGAGTGCCCAACACCTCGGTTTGCCAGTACACAGTATCACTCCATAATCACTGTACCTATATGAGTAGGGCTCCCCCAGCGTCAAACTGTGCCTCTTCCACACAGCTCCAGAAGGGAGCATCTAGTTTTCCTGGTCTGAGTATGGTGCTGGTTCTTCTTGGCCAGTGTAGGGTCCAAGAACTGGTCTTATTCTAGCCGCTCCCTAGGGTGGCTGTGCCAGAGCATTATTGTTCCTTAACTTTAACTAACTACATTTAACTACTACTACTTAACTTATTTTTATGACCTCAATGATAAGCCTTAACAACGTAGGGAAGGATTTGATCCAAAACCACAATATTTCCATAAACCTCCACCAGAGTTATCACACCATTAATCATCTTTCAATATTGATTTGTAACTGTTTTGGAAAGTACATATAAGGCGTTAGATCAGAAAAAAAACATTTTTTGTCAAGGCAGTTAAATATTTTATGGTTTCATTTTTTGGATTTCGTGTCTGAATGAATTTTTAGGCAGGAAAGCTGCACAGACATTTTGCCAGGTCAAACGGTAACACTGGCCACAAACACTGGAACATATTTAATGCGGTAAGCAGACGTCCTCCAAACCTTTAACATTCAGTTACCTGACTACCGCTGTCATCAGTCTAGCTGGAGGTTTGCAGTGCCACTCCAAATAACCGTTGTGTGTGGGAGCTGCAGCCCCCGGTGTCCAATGAGGACACATTAGCTTGCGGCCCCTCAATCTGCCAGGGTTGCACCTACGGGAGCCCAGGGGAAATGTCCCATACTGTATCTAAATGCTAATCAGCAATGATGCCATTAATGAACACAGAAAAATCTTACCCACAAACCCTGTGCTTTGTATGCTCTTGGCGAAGCATTGGGACAGGGACGGGACAGTTGAAGGCCGAAGGCAGTAAATACTTCTGACTATTATGTTAACTAAGAATGACTACATGCTGAGTACTCAGTATCTTTGTATGCATATGTAACATGTTTCTGGCTTTCTGTTGCTGTTTTGTTCTGCCTTGTTCTTTAAACATAAAACTTACTGTGGTTGAGTTTCTTAATCTTCATTTGGGATTAAAGTGATCATTCTTTAATAAATGAATCCATTAAGTGTTTGTAAAATTTCACAATATAGTAAATTTTCGTTTGTTACAATTTCCAGGCCAAAATGACATTTTCAAATATTGTCTTTTGTCCTTATTACAGTTTGAAAATCAAATGCGTTGAGCTTTGTCAAAGTTTTGCAACGTTACAGTGTTTTGGGCAAATCTACGACAGCTGTAAACACGTAGATAGATGTAGACTGACTGCGGTGTTATTGAAGTAGTTGGTGACAGAGAGAGACAAAAGGAGCATTCATTTTAAATGAAGTAGTCTTTGTTTTAGGAAGTGAAGGGTGTGTGCGGAGCGAGATCCAAGTGAGAGTGTGGAAGAATTGACTGAGCAGATCAGAGGCAAAGGCGAGGTGAAGGACACAGAGGAAGAGGACGTTGTATGAGTTTGCATGTGATCATGCTCTTTATATGACAGACACTGGATTACCTCTTCTGCAGGAAGGCATACTTGTAGACTACATTGGAATATTTTAGATTTTCTACCATATCTGCCTCAACACAGATTGGCTGGGTGCTCTGAGATTGCTGAGCACCCACATGTGCCAACATACATCCCACTGACCTCATTGTAAGATGTCTATAAAACATCCAGGTTGAATTTTACATTGATTTTACATCATACAATCACCCACTGGCAGGAACATACAGGAACCTATGCATTGCAGTGTGTCTGTGTTTTTTAAAACCTGTCTCTTATATTTGTTCCACCACACAGTTTAATAATTTCTGATAGCTCTGACATAGTTAATTGCTAAGATCTATGTGTGCAGAAAATAAACTAATTGACTGGGTCTCTGTTATGTGGTAGATAGAACAGTAGGTCTGGGTACTGCTCTTACCCGTCATCTATGTTTTCCCCTCTAAATAAATCTGACTAAGCTGATGGATTGTTTCTGATTTGACCACCTGACTGCTTGTGTTTCTGATGAACTCAGTTTGTTTTGTGGTGCCGTTGTGTTCCTAGATCTCCGCAATTAACTTAGATTGCTGGTAAAATGATGACCCAAGCTTAAATTTAATATTGTAATAACTTTAGACTGAATGCACCGGCAGTATTTTATGATTCAACACATTACTGATGCATGTATGTATGTGTGTGTGTGTCTGTTGTATAGAAGTGTGTGCATCCCAAACTGGTCTGTACAGGACATTTGGTTTAGTATTTGGCTTCTGTGGTTCGGTATGTCCTGTGTCTACCATTCACATGCCCTGAACAGAGCTTGACCTGGAAAGCTTTGGCAGTGCACCAGTTCAGATCAGCTGTAGAACTGTAGGTGCACTTATCCAGTTAGTCCATTTTAGACAGTGTTGCTTGCTACACCACTGCATTAAGCTTTGTGGTTGGTTACGACAAAAACAGACAATAATTTGTCTTAAACTGAATACCGGTATTGTGGGACTGAAGTTGAATATTTAAAACAGATAAATCACACATATTGATTAGTGAGATGAGGCAAAAAAAGACTAGAAGGTCACTGCATATTTGGACCATGCCCTCGCTATATGTGCACTTATTGCTGTGAATGTGCATCCATACTCAGTCTAGGGAATACAGACAAGTGTTTTAGTGCTGCTCCATTGTTCCCTGTGCATTTTTCATCAGTCCAGCGTGCATGCCTCGTATACATGTACTGGATTATTGGCTTGTCACATTCAACAGAGCATTACTGACATTTACATTATTAATTGTTATTCTTTTTTTAATTGACATTTGCTGTAAGAATGATGGCCAAAAAGTGTTTTTCCCAAAAAAGTAAAAAATATTATTTCAATTATTAATTATTTTTTACTTATAATTTTATTTGTGCATGCATGAGGAACACATACTGTGTGTTTGTGAAAATATATTTCTCTGAGTCTGTGTGTCTCTTTTGTGTTGGGTATATTTGGTTAATTTCCTGTTAAATCAAACAAGGAAATGAACTCCTTTTATGTAAATATGATATTATAGCAGCACATCAGTTGATTTTACAGTTGATTTTTCTCATTAACAGCAATGTGAAATATGACCTGACCACCTCAGAAGTACTAGTATCTAGTAACACATGAGTGTGTGCGTGTAGAGAAACAATGTCATGATGCGTGTTAGGTTCTCTCACAGTATGCATTAGCACAGATGTGCACTTTCATTATGTGGATGTTGGTGCTCTTGTGATTGTAAGAGTA
This sequence comes from Datnioides undecimradiatus, assembly GCA_008933995.1. Lineage (NCBI taxonomy): Eukaryota > Metazoa > Chordata > Actinopteri > Lobotiformes > Datnioididae > Datnioides > Datnioides undecimradiatus. The sequence continues at coordinate 634,017 of WARS01000066.1, read as the reverse complement.
AGTGTGTTGTTCGGGACTGTGTGTATATTCCCCAGCCCTGACGATAAATGAAATAATCAAATGTTTATGGTGCGTAAAATGGCTATTGGCAGCAGTGGGGACCCTGTATGTGTGTGTGTGTGTCTGTGTGTGTGTGCCTGTGAGTGTTGTGAAGTATGTACACAGAGAAATGGAGCAGTGGCATAGGGTTTGTCAGCCAGCAGAGAAAGGGTGAAAGACAAAGCGGTAAAAATAAAAAATGTGCATATGAAATAGACCCCCACACCCCACCCACAAACACACACACACACACACACACACACACACACACACACACACACAAACACAAACACAGTCAATCCCACACACACACACACACACACACCAACAAAAGTAAAAGATTATTTAAGCAATCTCTCGGTTCAGTTGAAGGTCAGAGACAATGTGTGACAGGTTGCTTGGCTACGCCTGAAATGAAAAAGGTTAAAATTAGACAGGGATTTATAACACTCTCTGGCTTTGCCACAGACGTCTAATAACTGCAGTCTAACCATTCGTGAGACTATTACATTTAACACTGAATCTGCTGGAGACATCACATAAACACATTAGCTTTGACAGGCACTGGAGTAAACAGAGAGCACTCTTAAACAGGGCAACGCTTTTTATCAATCACAGGCAGATTTGGATAAGAGTGTGAAAGAGCCCTTATGGGGAAAACAAGCGCTATGGCAATGACTATCAATGTTAGATGAGGCAAAATTCACACCCGCCACGAGTAAGCAGAAATGCAAGCATCAAATCACATTCAATTCAGATGTTTTTTCTCTGCATCAGTTAGCTCTACTTTAACCTCCTAAGACCTAAACTCTTGCATGGCATGCTTTATTGATTTCTCTTTGTTATTTGGGTTGATTGGGACCTGCTAAGTGTAAAAACAAATAATTATCTTTTTGCATTCCCATGCATGTGTTGTCCACATATGTGGACGCCAGGTCCTAGGAGGTTAACTTAAGGCCAAAGTTAGAAACCACATACTCATCTGAAAAAACCCTCAGACGCTAGTTTGATAGCTAGCTACTAACATTGACCAACAACGTCTCCATTGGCTTGCGAGATGCATGCAAATATCCACAGCAATGATGCGATGGAGACAAGACCCCATACCAACATACAGGTTAAAAAATTGGATGGTCCAATGAATATCAAAAAAATGGTGTCTGTTGTAATAATTCCCATAAGAGCAAATATATGTTTGACCCCCCGCCCCCACCAAACAGTACAGCTTTAAGTAAGTGCCCCCGCTGATGATGTCACATATCAACCAACAGCCTTTAGTGAAGCAGTAAAGTTTATTTCGTTCTAATTCAGCCCTGGTAGTCAGCTGTTACCACAATCCATTTTTGTATTCACAAGGAGTGTCTCACTGACAAATCACCATCATTCTCTGTTTTGATGAGGTTTTGAATTATTATCCTCTCCACAGTGATCCATGTAGCGCTATCTTAGATTCACCGCCATATCTGTTGCACCATCAGCAGCTGAAAGCACAGCAGATCAATCATGGCAACATTGTTAATTCTCAGAATCTATTATTTGCTATGGAAATGAAATCCAGGCACCTGTTCAACTATTCAAATGAGGTCTTGTAATCACTCCATTTCCTTTTTTTGACTCCTGGACAAAGTGTCACTTCTTTTTTTGGTTGTACTTATTTGCAGCACTGCCAAGGTGCATGCCACTATACTGAAAGATGTTCCTGATTGTGTCCACTGGAATGAAATATACCTCAGGGTGGAATCAACACTTTGCTGACACCGTCTCTGTTAAAATGGGACATTTTAAGCTCCATAAATACCTGGAATGTCATATGTACATGTTTGCTTGCATGCATGCTTTCAATCGTGTTAGATTGGGTGGGTGGATTAGGAAGTGAAAGGTGCCTGAAAGCAAATGTCTGTGCCAAGAAGATGGGCTGGTAATCCTCTGACATACACTGAGTGATGGTACTGCATGTGTTTCGTCTTGTGCAAGTGTATTGGCAGGTAAGTGGTGGGGCACTTTGGACTTTCATGAACTGCTTAAGTGACATTATCATACAGAACACAATAGGCGAACATTCTCATGAGTGTAGGTTATCTTCCTCTGGTTGGTCCAGGAAGAGTGGTATTGTTGCCAACCTTCATCAGGCTTTTTCTGTCACCTGGATATAGAATAACCAGCAGAGCTGAGAAAACACAGTCCTGGGGAAAACCAGTGCATGTGTACTGGAAGGCAGAGGGCCCTTTGTTGAACAGTACCTTCAGTATTCCTTGGGTATAAAGCCCAAGATCTACAAAATTAGCTTGTGATCCAGACAAAAGGCTGTTTATGATTTTTTTTAGCCATGATCTGAGATTGTAGGGTATTGAAGGCAGATGAGAATCTTGGGTAATGCATTTACCCTTCCTGGTGTTCATGGACAGTGACCAGTAGGACAGATTTTGGCTTTGTTAACCATTTTCTTGGCATGACTGAGAAATTGTAGCCCGTCCACCATGACTGCGGTAATGGTAATGTGTTTTGTCTTGATCCTCGAAACCCTATAGATGACCAAGTGAGGCCTACAGGTCTGAGGTCAGGACCTTGGGGGTGCTCTTCTTGGGGAAGGGGGTGAATTTTACAGTGCTATCTGTTGTCTTTTGCCCGGGTCAGTAGCTGCAGTACTCTGGCTCTCTGTACTCTAGTCAATAGCTGCTTGAGTTCTAAGTGCCCAGCACTGTGTTTCACAGTATAGGCGTAGACTATTTTGGCCAGTGGCTTTCCCAGCATGAATCCTTTTCAGCTAGCTAACCACAGATTCAGCCTTGAATGATAGGGTGACCCAGGGTCAGGCTGATGATGATGTCCACCATTTCTAATTGGTGGTCTTTCTCAAGCCCTGCATAGTGGGAGTCATTGGGTCGGGATTCATTACTCCCAGCCACACAGATGGGTTAAGCATCTCTTACTTAATCTTAATGTCCTGCCAGGATCCCTGAAGGTTACCCTGTCTGATTTTTTGTTAAACAGTGTTCATAACAGCCTTCTTCTGTTGCCTCCACAAGTTTTAGGCAAAGGTATGAGCAATAAAAGTGATAATTTATGATAATAAAAAATGATTGATTACAACATATAGGCTGATTTTTGAACATGACAATTGTTTTAGAGTACCACACTCAGATGGCTAAAATAGTCACCACATCTAAATCCAATAAGGGGCATTTAAGATGTGCTTGGGCAGGAGATTTGCATCATAGATGTGCAACTGACATCTAAATCTGCAACAATGACCCGAGGCTTATATTGATAAAAATCACTAAGGAAATGATCTATTGAAGCAAAGATGAAGCCAACATAAACCATAGAAGCCGCTGGTTATCATTTAAATTTGGTTATTCTATTTGAAGACATGACTGTACCATTTAGAAGTAACTGCAGCAGGTTTCCACTTGCTCACCAAAGTTAAACTGTGGTACATCCATACATGTGGAATCTATAAGCCTATACATGGGACTAGGAAATCTATTTGGTTCTTCTCATCCTTAACATCCTTTCATTTCCACATGCTCCACCTCCCCATCTCACCCGTGTCCACCCGCCTCTATCTCTCATCTATTTTAAATGCTCTGAGGAGAGACTGAGCTGCCTGTAAACTAAAAGTGACAATACATTCCTTTTAATTAAGCAATTAATATTGGTTGACAACTTTGTTGGGTGCATCAGTTATTCTAATGTGCCAGAGAGATGTTCACTTTGGGCAAATGAGTCATGAGGCAGGCTTGGAGAGGAGAGAGGAGAGCTACCACACAGAGGTTTTATTCCCACTTAAAGAGTCCATTATCTGCTGCTGCTTGGGTGGGAGGCAAACGCATGGAAGTGTAGTTACGTTTCATGGAGTGTTAGATCCATTATTTAATTTTAGCGCTGTAAAGTTTTATATAGGTAATTGTGTAGGATCTGATAAGGCACTGTGAACCAGTGTCACATAACTGAACCACACAGAGTTGGCTCTCTGCTCTTTGTCTCTAGCTATCTGAGGTGTGGAATAAGAATCAGAACTAATAACTTCTTTTACATTTTTGATGATGCTGACTAATAAATGTCAAACTTGTCCCATGTCAAACTCTAAGGTGCATTTCACTGGACTTGTAAACATTTCATAATCAGTAACATTGGACCAATGAATCAAACCTGTGGGTGTGGCACCACCCTCTGCTCACAGACACAGTATGCAGTATTCGCTGCCCGTACACACCTTTACCTCCTGGTAATACGGGAAACTGTGTTTGTATGTGTTAACACATACACTGCCTGCCAAAAAAAAAAAGTCGCCACCAAAAAAAAAGGTCACACACTCTAATATTTCATTGGATCGCCTTTAGCTTTGATTACGGCACGCATTTGCTGTGGCATTGTTTTGATAAGCTTCTGCAATGTCACAAGATTTATTTCCATCCAGTGTTGCATTAGTTTTTCACCAAGATCTTGTATTGATAGTGGGAGAGTCTGACCACTGCGCAAAGCCTTCTCCAGCACATCCCAAAGATTCGCAGTGGGGTAAAGGTCTGGACTGTCATCTTGGAGTATGTGTCAGGACTTGGCTACGGGGTGAGAGCAGGACCCAGATGCAGGCAGGGACAAGGATGCAGAAGATCTTTTAACCGTTTATTTAAAGGGGGCTTAGGCTTACGGATGGTCAAGGCAGGCAGGGTCAAAATCCAGGAAGTCAGTCTGAACAAGGCGTGGTAACAAAATCAAAAAAACAAAAATGCAAAACCAGAAATCCAGAATCTCTATGACTATGGACATGGAATCTAGGCAGGGACATGAACTCTAAACTCAACAATGCACCAACAGAGAACAAAGGCAATGGCATAACTTAAATAGACAGAGGAGGGCAGCAAAAGGAGACACAGGTGAAATCAATGGACTAATCAGGGTCAGGAAACAAGTAGACAAAAACACACAAGGGAAACAACTTTTCAAAATAAAACAGGAAATAAACAAGAAACTCAACTCAAAACCCTGACAGTATGCCCGTGCCATCAGGGAAGAAAAAATCCATTGATGGAATAACCTGACTACGCAGCTGTTCATTCCCAATCCTTTGAGTTCCCAATCACATTTCTTCCTCAAAGACAATGGTTCCCCACTATGCATCCAGTTTTTAATAATGTGTTGGACAGTTCTTAACCCAATTTTAGTAGTTTCTGCAATCTCCTTAGATGTTTTCTCTGCTTGATGCATGCCAATGATTTGACCCTTCTCAAACAGACTAACATCTTTTCCACGGTTAACCATCAGGGATTCAGTGTCACATGTCTTGCCAAGGATACTTTGTCATGTGGAACCAGGGATTGGACCACCGGTCCTGTGATTAGTAGAAGACCTGTTCATCTATTAGCTGATGACTGATTATTTATTAGAACTTTAGCTAAACTGGCATGTCTGCCGATACTGTCTGACTGATGGTGGAAACTCAGTCACTACTGAGATGCAAAGCACTGCAGGAAAATGCTGACAAAATGCACGAGACCTCATTTACGGCAAACATTGTGTGTTTTGTGTTGCTGTGTGAATATTTGGGAGTTTTTGAGCACCTACATGACAGCATTCCTGAAAACCTTGAAAACATACATGATGAATGAGGTATAGACAGGGGAATACTATCAAAACATTATTCTGCAATCCAACAATATGCATAAATTATGCGGCAGTATGCATAATGCAGGAGCACTCATGTGGGAGCTGTTGACCTTCGGTTGCTCCCATGGCTCTCCTCCATCTGCCCTTGGATGGTTCTTTAACCTTAACCTCATCTCAGATAGCAGCCCTCCCCAATGCCTCACCCCTTTGCACACAACCCTGGCCCTCCCTCACCCACCGACCTGACTTCTCCCTCCTCACTCATCCAAGGCATGCCTGCAGCATCGGCTTGATGCTTCATCTGAACAGAAACACCACCGCTGCTTAATTGGTTGCTAGAAAGTAGCATATTACCAAAGTGTTCATTCACACACACATAGACACATACACTGACTCGCTTTAATTAGGGCTGGGTCTTTGTTTGCTAATTCGAGTGTGTATGAATGTCCACAGCTGTATGTGTTACTGTGAGTAGGTCTCCCTTTTCTCCATTTTAATGGGCTTGTTGGACTTCTAGAAATGAAATTGTGGACAGTAAATGGATTTGGTGTAGTTTGACCAAGTCCATTTAACTGCCTCGATTTTCTCCCTGTTCCAGTTTGCTGGCTCACGATAATGAAGCGGGGGCCAAACATGTTCAGGGGAAAGTAGTCATCTCTCTCTCTCTCTCTCTGGATGGCACTTGTGAAGTGAGTGAGTAATCTAATTCAATTCTTATTATACATTGACAGTTCATGGTAATTGCAGCTGTTCTAATGTCCTCCATTACATGTGACCGATGCATGAGCGCTCGCTTTAATTTCCTGGCCGGGGAGAGAGCAAGACATGAAATTAAAGCCGAACGAGGGTCACTGCGGGTGACAGGGACCGAGAGAGTAACCAATCAATGCCAAGCAGGCCGAATTAACGCTGAATTGAGGTTTTCATGTTTTAGTGACTTTTCTTTTCTCTTATTGAGTATATCAAAACAGTTGAATTGCTCCTTAACTCATGGAGTGTTAGAATGGAGAGCTGACTCTAAAGTGTGAGATCCTCGATAGCTTAAGAAGGTCTTTCTGTTTCATTAGTCAGCACGCTCATCACACATTTCTGAAGTGACAAGGGGTAATCAAAAATAAATGCTGTTTTTAAGTGAAATACAAAAATACGTTTTTGAGAAGAGAGGGACATTTTGGTTTAAAAATAGGGAGATAGGAAGCGCATGAGGCTATTCCTAGTTTGGTGCCTTGGAAAGGTAAACTCTTCATCTTGAGATGCTGGAGAACACATTTGCTCCAAGCTAGTTGACAAGCTGAACATTCGCCAACTTGTATTCAAGTCTCGTTTTCAGCGCTCAAAGTGTACCTGTGTTTGCTATTTGGATTCCTAGCAATCGAAGCTGTGATTTTCTGGATGTGCCCCCCCATGGCTCCTACCTAGGCTTCCCTCATATCTCTATGGGGAACTGTGAAATCCATTTGGAGCGTAAAGAGGAGCTACAGGTCCCCAGCGTTCTGCTTGAAGCTTCAGGGAATACACAACAGCATTAATAATCCATACAGAGTGAAGATTTGGCATTTTGGTATTCCACATGACAAAGTGCCTTTGATACCTGTTAGTTCCACCATGAAATGAAGAACAAAGTATAAGTAAAAGCCTGGCTGACGATTTTGGGATGAAAAAGCCAAGTTCCAACACAATGTTTGTCTCGCAAATGTAGTACATTTCTTTAAAAAAAATGTATAAAGAAAACCCCACTGGTTTCTCTCCACACCTTGTTAAAGATACATTAACATGTTTAAAGGTCTCCCTTGATACTTTTTCTACAGCCTTACTCTACTTTTGGATCCAGGTATCTTTCCAATGTTGGAACTTTTCACTGTGGTTTGTGGGAATTCTTCCAGAATAGATATATAACAATGTATCTGACACCCATGAGGTTAACATTTCCTTGGCAGTACATCATAGCCATTGCTCCAGCTATCATTCTTAAACCTGTGTCTATCTAAACGTTAGTCTGCCAGTTAGAGGGTTTTCTCTGGCTGACATGATGGCAGTGTTATTGTATCCGATCTGCCTAATCGCAGCTTAATCTTTTCCAAGGTAATGCCTAGCGTTGTGTTCGTCAAGGGATGACAAAGCCTTGGCATGGTTTTAATCTTAGTAACTGAGGCGTCGCAAGTCGAGCAAATGAACCTAATCTCCAGTCAGATGAAAGGAGGATCCCCAGCTAACACAGAGATGATGTTGTTTATTGTTTTGCTGCACTTATCGGCTTAACATGTAAAGATTTCACAAGGAACAGCTCAGTGGTCTTAAACAGAGAAAGACGGCTTAGTGCCAAAGCTGTGTTTTCCCTGCACAGTCTCACCTCCTTCTGGTGCCACCAGGAAAAAGAAACAGAAATATAGATAGAGTAAAAATGCAGACCACCACGTATAGGTGCAGCTGGATAAAGTGGATGGACATGGTTTTTTGTATTTTCTGTGGTTTGTACAGAGGTTAAAAAAGAAAACCAATTTTTCAATTGTCTAAGGTTTGACATATCTGATTTTGGGCTGCCACCAGTGATTGTTTCAATTATTATTGTAACCCCAATGCTCATAGTAATTCTCAGACATCTTCAAATGGGCATTAGTCTAAAAGACATGTGAAAGACATTTTACAAAGGTCCAAAGCTTACAAAATAGATGCATTGTTTCAGATATAATCTAGAAATCTGTGGATATTCCAGTAAACACACTTGAACTTAGCTCAAATGTAAAATGAGAAATACAACCATAAAAACAATATGTTGACAAACTTCAGACCATATGTACAGACGGTAACTTATGTGCCTTCAATGTTTATCCTGGATAACTGATAATAGGCCCCCGGTTCATATTCATTCTGGCCACATATTTTACAGTCTGTTGAACATAGACATTTTTGCTAATTGGTGCATTAATTAGCTTAATTAGCATCCTTTTTGTAATGTGTACTTATATAAAAATATACTGAATATACTGTCGTGATTATGGTGGGACATTTGGAAGCTTCAAATGTGACTTTTACTCCACTGTAAGTAAGCTGTAGTTCAGTGTGTTCCTCACACTCTGTCTCACCATGTCCTCTGGAAGTGTGTGAGAACTACTGTAGATTGATAAGACAGACTCGTGTTGTTGTCTGGAGGCTTGTCTTGTCATTTTAATCTAGTTTAGCTATCTCACCCCGTGGCCCCAGGGATGGAACACCAGGAGACGGAGGCACTGCCACCGTTTTGACTTTTTAATCAGCACACTTGGGGCGAAATAATACAAATGTGAAAACATAAGTGCGTCTGAATTCTCCTGGTGTATCGCACCGCCTAACCGGTTGTTAGTGATAATTAATTATGTGCTTATTGTTGCAAATGGGCGATGCTTTGGGATGGAAATAATACTTTTACATTGAGGAATGCTTTGAAGTTCTGTGATCAGTTTACATGCCTGTGCTTCTTAATATGAACATAGCATATGTGCAATTCACCTCAACCCCCCTTAGAGAAATCTTGTTCTAGTGTTGGGTGGATCTGGCGGGAAATTTAAATAACCCACCCAGTTATGCACGAGCAAGGTCACACATCAGAAATGCCCAAACTATTTTTCATGCTATGGCTGTGTTTTTGTTCATTGCTTGGCTTGCACCAAAATCAAAACTGTCTTCGATAATACATTTTAAACATTTATGTTTAAAATTTAAAAATTGCAACTCATTCCTATATATTTATGATCCATTTATGCATGGGTGCCAGTACCATCACAAGCTAAACCCAATCTGTCCTCCCTCTGGACTTGCTAGCTCAGACTTACTGTCAAGTCTGTCAAAGTCATCACGTCAAGTCTGTGAGGCCACTGTGAGGTGATCAAACATGCAATGAGACAGATAAGGCAGGCAGCATAAACACTCTTTATCTCTCCAAACTTACTGACCTCTCAACCCTATCTGTGGCTGTCAGCCCCAACTAAACAGCTCTGATACGCAAGGGACGATGCTCTACAAGGTGTCCATTATTAGGAAATACTGGACGATGCAGAGACCAGAACCATCTGCTGCAACTGAAGTGTGGCTTGCGTGTTGCAGTCACAAATCTGTAGTATCAGTTATCACCTATTCACATGCATTCATACTGATATCCATCCACTCATTTACACACGACAGGTCAGCCCTTGGTAAGATGTTGGGGTTTCAGTGTCTTCACCATGCACACAGAAGAGCCAGAGGTCCGCCTGTCTTCTGATAGACGGACGACCCGCTGTACCTCTGAGCCACAGAGTTCTGATTCTCCTGATCTTAACTCCTCTTTTCTTGTCTTTTTAATGTCTCTCTTTTCAGCTGCATGCCAGTCAGTAAGCTGTCAGACCCTCAAACTGGTTAAAAATTCTTGAGTTGCTAATTTTTCTAATTAGCCTTGATGTAAGCATGGTAATGTGTTGCAGTAAATTGTAAATGAACGCTCAGATTGTGTTCCTGTTGCTAGGTTACTCATTTTAGATAAAAGATGACACTGCAGCCGGTCAGAGTCAAGTTCTCATCCAGACAATAATATTATGTTATTTAAAATCTTACTTGAATTACTTACTTTAATTATTACTTACTTGAATTACTTGAATGTAATTTTTACATACTTCCTAATGTCTTATGCATAATAGCGGAGGTCACCAATAGAAGGCACATCAGAGAAATAAATGCAAATAGATTTTTAAAGCAATAAATATGGAACCACTGGAGTAGGTTACTGTTTTGCTGTTTCTGAGATCACAACAGAATAGCATGCACACGCCCGTTGCACCTCAAACAGAGCTGGGACCTGCAGGACAGCCATCACACATATCAACACATGGTTAAAATCTTTGGATGGGCACACAGTACCTGACAAAAGCTTTTGTAATAATATGAAGCCTGATTCTTTTTCCAGTGAACACAACTCCTGAACACACACACACACACACACACACACACACACACACACACACACTACTCTTCAGTCCTGCCACCACCTGCTTTCACACACACCCTCCAGTCAAGATGATCCTTGATAAACACTGAAGATGGAAAGGGATGGATTGTGGCTGTGTGTGTGTCTAGCAAGGTTAAGGCTGGCTGTGACCCACCTCGAGCTCTGTGCTGGCTAACAGGCAGCAGGCTAATAACTTCAATTATCTCAGCACTCGGCTTCAGGCCACAGCTGATAGGACAGCAGCAAGCATTATCTGCCTTTGATAGAGACTTGGGACACACACACACACACACACACACACACACACACACACACCAGAAGTCAAAGTCAAGCATAAGACTTAAATTTGTGATCACCTCTTCTCACAGGCACACACAAATAGAGCATAGCTAAAGCAGGTCTACACACTCTGCAACACACATACACAGAAAGACACCACCAGTGGATAATTCCACCCTGTTAGGCTGTTTACGTTCCAGAGTCATTCTACATTAAAAGTCCTACATTAACTGCATTAACACAAAATCAAGACTGTAACAACACTTTTACTGCGCTCTCCCCACAAGCCAGGGCTGCTTCTCCACCACTCACCGTTAGCTTGGCATTTAAGTGTTCCTTTGTGCCATTTAGGACGACAGTAAATTGTAAAAAGCTGAAGAGCAGGACAGGGCAATGATATGCTGTGGCAGTGTAGGGTTAACGGCTGCAGTCCTTTACTCTCCCTGCAGACGCTTTAATAGAGAACCACTTCAGTTTTTGGTTGCTTTGATACGCATGCAGCTTTAATTTCACTAGTAACACAAGTAGTGGTATGAGTTTATATGACAGGTCAAATATGGATCATCAACTCACCAACCAATCAGCTAACTTGGATTGGATTGGATACAGTTGGATACATGAGAACTTTGAACCTGCTGATAACACTTGCAGAAAAGTCAGGTTTAACAGTTTTGTACAAAATGTAATAGTAGTAGTTCTTTGGACAGTTCAGTCTTGATGTGAATCAGCTGACTGATTGGAGTCATGCTGCTAGAAATGCTAAAACAAACCTTCGTCCTCAGCTTTTATCCATGTTACAGTTTGGTCTTCTCTTTGAGGAGCAGAGCTGCTGGTGTGGCCTTCATCCAAAAATTTGAAAAGTATAATTAAAAAAAAAGTATATAAAATGAAAAGTATACTGCACTAACACCATCTGACTATTAGCTTCAGGAAGCCTCACCACTGCTGTGAGATTTTTAAGTTATGTTGTGCTTTAACCCACAGTTGGGATGATGGCATGTAGCGAGGGGAGAAAAGGCAAAAAAAAGACGTTTTATTCTTTTTTCCTGGTGAGACAACAACTGCCGTGGAATGAAATTAAGGCGCTGTAGTTGTAAAACAGAGGAAACAAGTTAGAGAGCGAGAGAACCAGGAAGAAAGAAAGTGTGCATCAGATAAGGTGTTGCAACAAGATGAGACAGCTGATGAGGCATGTGGAAAAGCAATCCACCGGGAGGCAAGAAGGAAAATAAAGATGTGGAGGAGTGCCAGAGAGGACGAACCGGAAAGAAAGACAGAATGACCTGAAAGAAGGAGGTTGCAGAGGGGCATCTGGAGGACAGTGAGCGGAGGTCAAATACTATCGCTTCTGCTTCCTCTTTCATTTCCTAACCTCACCACCTCCTCCTCCTCTCTCAATCATCTTCATCTCTCCTGCATGTGCTTTAGAAACAAGTCTTTCTTTTTTTGCAAGAAATCCCTCTGCGCATACACAAAGTGAGGCCGTTGTCCCGTCAGAAGCAGCGGCAATAGTGCAAGGCTGCCGTCCTGATGTTTAATTCATTGTTGGAGAGTCAGAGAGGACAACAGGAAATAAAGAAAAGGGGAAGGAGGGGGAGGCACGATTACCATTTCTTTCTTTTGCTGCTTTGTTTCCAGCCATGATAGTGAAAGTGAGATGAAATATGTGTGTGGGAGGGAGAGACTGAAAGAAAGACAAAGAGAAACAGATACACGGAGAAAAGGCACAAAGCTATGTGGAAGAAACTAGAGGAGTGCTTGGTGATTATGGAGGTTGTCTGCTGTTTGCCTGTCAGTGGAGACATGCTGACAGAAACATAGTGTGCATCTGTGTGCGTGTGTGTGTGTGTGTGTGTGTGTGTGTACACACAGTAGCCCTGACACTGTTCTGTCAGCCTCCCGTTAATCAGAGCCTGTTTAAATATCCTTTCAGAGGAGCAGGATTAGGGGGAGTCCCATTAGACCCAGCCCTGCAAGAATGTGCGTGCGCGTGTACGGGTGTCACTCAGAAGTTAGCTGTTGTTTGATTCTCGCTCTTGAGACGGGGCATAGGTGTGAGGAGAATGCTGTCACGAAGAGTTTGTCAGATTTGTTAGTAAACCTGAAACTGGCATTTAAAAATCTGAAAGTGCTCGTTGGTGTGTCTCACCTGCGTATACCGGGTATAATGAGGTCTGACTGTGGATACTCATCTCTTATTTCTCATCACGTGCTGCTTCAGACTGCTCTGAAACAAATTTGCTTAGTGTTATGTGTTTTCCCTTTATGTTTGAAGCAACACAAGGTTTTCTTCCTCAGTCCCAGGCCCGTATTTATGCATAAAGTCTAAATACACACCAAACTCGCTAAAATGTGCATCCATAAATTGTAAATTCATTACATTTTTGTCAAATTTAAACATTCTTTTTGTCCAGTTGTTGTGCTGTATTTCATTTGTTACGATGTACTTTGAAACACGTTGTAAAAGCTTTTTCTATTCATTCCTAAAATCTCATTAATTAGCACTCTGACTTTTGATGGTGACGGCTTAAATATCACTGCCCCTCATGGTTAAGAGGGTCACTTGTGGTCAAATACTGACAGTATTTGCTGACAGTGGATAGAAAAAGTGTAAAACCCTTATGAATTTGCAGGTTTTGAAAATGGCAAGAAGAACAATAATGTTAGTATGAGCGGTGTTCCAGCTTTATTAACCCCCAGCAAAAATGTAATAATAATAATAATTATTGTTTGTACATGTTTGTAGCACGTTTAAGGCTGGGTGTCAGGTGGTATGCTAATAACATTTCAACATCATTCATAATATAAAAAAAAAGAAAAAAAAGAATACAACTGTCCTCTTTGACTCTGTAGGCTTGTCCAGATCTTTGCATTTTCTCCATCCACATGCTGGATTTGACAGAGCGTCACTTTTTGATTTTTGACAGTGCATGATATTGACATGATTTTGAATATGATTGGTAAGCGCTGAACAGCTAGAGTTACAGATGTCCACATTGATGTAATCTGGTGGCTTTTCAATGTTTTTTTTTAATTAGTGATTTGATTTTTTTTCTCTCAGTGTTTGTTTGTTATAAGGTTGCATTAAAGTTGGAGCTAGGGCTTTTTATTTTAAAACCTGCAATATCACAAGGGTCTGCTAGGGCTTTTTATATTCACTGAAAGCTCATACTGTGCATTATGGTCTTGAGTCAGGATGCACAGACATTCAGAAGGTCAGATGTATTGCTAAGAGCAGTTGATCAGGAACATGGCATCATCCACCCTCTACTTTTCTCTTTTTAAATGGTAAATGGACTGAACATATACAGACCATTCATAGTGCACTAAGAACCTCAGCGGGGCATGGAGAGTAATGGGTTATAGTTAACAGTGGAGATGGTGTCACTCCTCATCTTGCCTCAAATATCTGCTTGTTGAACTACATTAATGTCCATCTCACCTGCTATATATTGCTATATATACTGCAGCAGCACGATATTTTAATTAAAAATTAAATGTATTGTTAGTTGCCATTTTAGTTTCTGCTTTCATTGCTTAATACAGGCCTGATACAGCCACACACACTTGTTAAAGTGAAAAGATTTCAACTTTAAAATGCAGACAACATTGAATAAGCCTGTAAATACAAAAGTGAGTCACAACTCAAAAGGCAACAAACTGTTACTTTGACAAGCCCTAATAAGTCTTGCACATTGCCCCATCTGTGCCCAACCAAACCCCATGTGTCTGGTTATTATTATTATTATTATTATTATTATTATTATATAAAGCTGTGAAAATGACAAAATTACCAGAGGCAAAAAACAATGCAGTGCTCCAAATTCAGTGATAGTATTTTAGAGATTTTTGTCTGTAAAATACAGTCTGGATGTGATATGACACAGATTGACACCTCATGAATTCATTCGCTGGCACAGGAATGGTGTTACCAAGGCAACTTGAGACAGTGTATTACACCATAACTTTTACAAAAGGGATCTTGGGTAGCTTACGCAGCTCCTTCAGTGTGTCACCCAAATAATGCACATTACCATCATTAAAATGCTATAATATTAATTTGGACACCTGAAAGATAAGGATGGTATTAAACTGACACTGCTATGAGAACACCATATTCTGAACCTATTGGAATGAGGCATTACCCACTGGCTTTTGGAATGATTGCAAAAAGTAGTAAAAGAGATTAAAATCCCCAGCTGCTTGTAATTATTTTATCGTTTTGCCATGAAAACTGTCTGAATATAATGATAGAAATCATTATTACTGGCAGTGTCAAAACACAGTTTTTAACACATGCAAGTTAAATCCATTACTTGCCAGATTGCATCAGCGGCTGAGAAATGCATTTTGCATGAGAGTATGTCGTGCCTTGTGAATTAGCGTCTTGCCTTTGGCCTGTGGATTCAGGTGATATTTCCTTGGTCAGGTCAGTTTTCCCAAAAGCATGTATTAGTGCCATTAGGTGGCAAGCTTCAGATTAAGTCAGCATTAAATCTAATTAACACAAAGCCGATGTGATAGACTAGATCAGCCCAGTATGTGTCAGGCTAATTGTTAGTGGCATTGTGTTTCTGCCTCTCCTCTGCTCAGCTAATGAAACAGAAGCATAAACTTGTTTTGGGCTCAAATGTAGCCGCAGGCACCGAGCCTCCCCGGATGCCAACCAAGACCACAGAAGACTTTGTTAATGATCTGCAAAACACACGGCTGCTGATTTGACTCTGATCGAGAAGTTGAAAAATAAATGCTGCAACTCAGCCTGTCGCAGACCAGGGGTGCAGGAGGGGGGCTTGGAAAGGTTGGTAGGATGCTGATAGCAAAGGGGCAGAGTTGTTGTGGAGAATGTAGGTGTAACTTGTGAGCTTCTGGTTAAGGCTTTCTTATTCTAACACATATTGAAATGCTAAAAACACACCTTTGTTTTATTATTCTCCATGAATGACATTCTATTGCTTCACATGCAGATGCTCCTGTCCCAACAGACATTTTGAGCAAAGGCTCTTCATCTCCTTCCTCTGTGTTCATACGGCATGGTAGATGTATAATTGATAAAGCCACAAACCAATGTGTGGATAAACAGCGCTCGCTCCTGCGTTTGCTGGCAGTTTTGTCTTAATTATTCACAAGCACATCATCATAGAAAAGGGAATGTGTTCTCCTATTGACGAGGGGGGGGGGGTTAAACTGGGCCGCTGTTGAAAAGCTGCTCCTGATTTGTGGAAGGGGAAGGCCCTCTAAGGGCTTCATGGCAGCAGAGAGGCTGCAGTCGCTAACGCTATCCTCAGATTCCTTCCTTGCTGTGGAACAGGGAAAAGATTTGAGACTTTGACACCAAAATGTCTTCATTGTGAACGAGCTACACGGATCCTTACCATTCTTTATTCACCAGAGCTCCTTGCCCTCAGCTTGGAGTAAAAGCCTGGATACAAGCAATTTGGTCACTTATATTTGTATATTTGTATTTTAATTTATATTTAAAGTGAAAGTTATCCTTATGTATATTTTTGTCTATTGCACAAAATATTCATTTAGTATTGATTAGTTCTTCTAGCCTCCACCTCCAAAGCTCAAAGCTCCAAAGTCAGCTAATACATATGTTACTAATGATGGAGGACAGCGGTATGAGGCATTTTATTATATACATGACATATACACGTTATAGAGCTACAACCAGTTATTACCACCATTATCTAGCTGCCTACCTACCATTTGTGATTACTTGTTATTATGTTTTTATTTTGGCTTTTAAAAATCAGAAAATCTCCACAATATCAAATGTCTTTTTTTTGGGTCTTACCAACACATAAACAGTAAAGATGCAAATTTTCATATTGGAGTCACTAGGAACTAGTCAATGTTTTGCCTAAGTGGGTTTAACAATTCAGTGATGATCACCAAATGTTTTAATCCAGTGAGGAAAAATGAATGAATGAATACTAAAAAGTGCCCTTGTCATGTTTGCATGGCAGGGGATGTTGGGATTAAACGTCTATTTTGTGAAAACACAGTGCATTGTGCCTCTGCCCCTGAAATATTACAGTGCAGCGTCAGTCATTTTTAGTTTCCTAGTAACCTTGAAATACGTGTATTGTTAAGTTCTACAGTAAATAGTTTCAGTTGGCCTGCATCATACTGTGTGATATGGCGCCAGAGACTGCGTGAACTAGATGTAAACTTCAAACAGTATCATCAAACACATGTGTGAGTGGAACACAGAGGGGACAAGGTGACAGTGCTCCTAGGTGGATCTATATATCTATTAGCATGCATGAATTAATGTATGCATATGTAAGGAGAATCACTCCTCTCACTTCTGATGTTGTTTGTGTGTGTGTGTGAGTGCGTGTGTGTATATGTGTCTAGATAGCCATTGTGTCAGTGGGAGAGTGGCTGTGTCATTGCTCCTGGCTAATGCCGTAAACTCTTTCATTTACCTTGCAACATTTACTTACACACACTTCTACCCTTTCCGTAACTGCACCTGCCTGGACACACACCCACACACACACTTACATTTTTCTCCTCTTGCCACCACTCTGTCCCTCTCCAGTGGAATATAATAAAACTACATTCATTTGCGCTCTCTCTCTCTCTGACGCTCCACATCATTGCTCCCACATCATCCACCAAAAGGTTCTCTTGTCTTTCCTTTCCCTTTATTTGCTATCTGCTGACACTTTTTATAATATCATTTACATAAAATATTAAAATCACATATTGTGTTATGACAGCGCTATAAAACAATGATGTAGATCTTACATGCAACTTTAATGCAAAAATCAGCCTTGGCTTTTCAAAGCCGCATCGGTCAAAGCCTGTCTCATACTCCTTGTCGGGTCGCGTGGGCTCCAGTGCTGTCAGGCCCCTGGGGGCTCCCAGTCTACTACTGAATCACAGGGACACACACACACAATTGCTGAATAGGCAATGGTCCAAAGCAGGTGTATATTTGTGTGTGAGAGTGTGTGTGAAGGTGATAGAGGAGTGCGAATGAGCCCCAAGGCGGTGCTGAGGCAGCAGTGTTGAACCCCTTTTGAATCCAGACCCACAGTTTGGACCAAGTGTGTATTTGCACATTTGTGTGAGTTGGTGCGTGTTCCTTCTGTGTACAGAGGTGTTTATGTTTATATTTGTGTGTTTAGTTGACATAAGACCTGGTGCTTGTGTTTGTGAGTGGATACTTCTCTGTGAAGTGAGGTGTCACTGTTAGAGCCCAACTGACTTTTGAGTTTGATTCCAGTCTCAGAGGTAGAATTCATAGATTTCTGATATGACGGCAGATATAGTGAAAAAGTATCTATGTGCTATGCAGTGGTGAATCCTTAAACAAATAACGTTACTAAAGAATATATGTCACTTCAGTATTCTTAATATAACTTTGTAGTGGCACAAAGATAATGTTGAATTTAGTCCGCAGGATTTGAACAAGCACTTTGACAAAACTGTTCAGAGCAGCTTTTAAAAGAGACAACTTCCATCAAAAGGAGGCAGAGAACAGTGTGAATGAAGGACATTTTAAAATGGATGCGAGTCCTTGATGGCAGTGCTTCAGTCAATACGAAGCTGTGCTGCTTGCATGAGAGCCTCAGGGGTCAGAAGTCCAAAAGGTAAAAAGGGTTTCTTCAAGAATGCTGAAGGACGAGTTCCAGCTTCCAGCATTCACACTGCAACCTTCACTCAGTCTTCACGAAGCAGGAGTCGGGGATGGATAGATGGTAGATGCATGAGGAGTGTGTGTGTGTGTGTGTGTGTGTGTGTGTGTGTGTCTGGAATCTGGGTGCAAACGCTGAACATTGTTATTACAAAAGCAAACTTGGTACCTGGCCAGACATTTAACCAATGATGTATCAAATGAGGACAAAAATGACAACAGAGCGCGTGCAGAAATTTGCACAAGTAGAAAGTTGTGGGGTTTTTTTTATACTATGTGAGCTTTCTTATCTTTGTCTCATGATAGTTTACAGAGGGGGGCATTTTGCAAACCGTTTGCCCAAAGCTCTGTATTGAATAAGACTTAATGTACTGTGAAATTAAAACCCCCTAAAAAGCATCCTCAACACGGTTGAAACAGCATGGTAGCCACTTGTGGTATTCATGTTTGGACATCAAAAAATGAAGCCTATCCATTCTGGAGAGAGACCGCTGCTGACAGGACGGGAGGGGGGGGGCCCTCGGGGTCTGGGTTTTGGGCAGTTGGGGGGGGCAGATATATTTGTATTCCGGAAAGCAAGTGCCCCGCTCCAGGCTTCTGCTTGTGTACAGATAATTGATGTGTTGTAAAGGTTGGAATGTAATTTGGTACTGCTTATATGGAAAATAGACTGTGTTTAATTTGAATACTTTGGTTTAATTAACAGCTAGAGTGAATTTTAGTGAGTGCACAGTTCCCAGCTAGTATAATTACATAATTCTTGACACTAAACTTCCTGAAATTATTTTAAAAAATGATTGTCCTGTAAAATAAACGTTAATGCCACAGGTGCAACTTAAAATGACAAACGTTACTTTACCTTTGCATTATTATCAACATACTGGACCCAAAGGCTTTCTATAGTGTAGTGGGTACCTAAAGTAGACACATTCATCATTACTGATGTAGGAGAACCAGCTGTAGCCTCCACTTATAAAGATAATTATTAGTTATTTATTAGTCAATTAGTTGTGACATGGCATACAAATAATTTTATTTAATCAAGATCACAATCGTTTCTTAATCTTCACCACGCGCTGTGTAAACACAGGCATATTTAACAAAAAACATCACACACACATCTGCTGTGAGCAGATGCAGTATTATATTACAAAATAGGACATTTTTGGAAACCAAACAAAATATGTTGACAGTGAATGTTTTGCAGATGCATGTGGAGATTTTGTGATTTGGCAGATCCATTCATTTAAACTAGTTCCTCATTATGGTCCTTATTAATTCAGATGGTATTACATGTTCGTTATTGTCCATTGACTTAGCCGCGCCAACTGGTAAACTATAGGAGATGGGGTTGAGCCGTCGGTCTGCATGACCTCATGTTATATGTTAGTATGAAAAGGACTAAATTAGCTCTAAGAAGCCTCAGTGGACCTGTTCTTCTTTTACTGTGTCAAAACCAACTGAATCAAACTCTCCAACTGGGATCTTTGTGCGTGATACCAGAAACAGATCCTGATCCAGTTGCTGGCCTGTGAAGCACAGTGAGTTCATGTATGTAAAGCTGATCAAGCTGTAAAGGGGACAGTATTTGAGTTTTTGTTTTGTTGTGGGTAAATGAGTGGGGTGGTATGTTCATGCTTACTTTCTGTTTACTTGATTTAAGCATAGGGAAGAGTTACATTTCATAATTTTTTAATACTACTGATTAAATTATCTCATTAAGTCAAATATAATAAGCTAAATGATTCATTAAACCAACACAATTCAAAATATATATGTATTTCTTTTATGAATTATATAACTTTTATTATATTGAAATTTATCTGGGCTACTTAAGTGTGTGTGAATATGTATTTTTCATATGTCATTCCATATTTTAAAGCTTTTTACAGTGGGACTACAAACATCTTCACAGAAACTATAGATTGTGCATTTGTTTGGCTCAGACAGTGTGTGTGTGTGTGTGTGCACGAACACGTGTATATGTAACTCGTGGCTGCTTTATTATCAGTGTTATGGGTACATGCGGCAGTGAAGCGTTATTATTGTTGCCGTTGTTGCTGATGATGTTTCATCTTGAGGAGGACTTCAGGCTTGCTACCAATTAGAGTTAGTGATCAAACGTTTTTCCCCGACAGGTAAAACTTTCCTGGTCCAGCTTCCTCTTTTACACAAGTAACAGATACACGTGTGGGGGGAAAGGCAGTGTAAGCAATCAATAGGCAGCTTTTATGTGAAATAAAGTGTTTCATTTGCAGAGAAACTAAACGAGACGCGCTTAAAGGGATAATGCTGACAGTGTGAATGGATATGGAGCGGAGCGGAGAGCTTCAGGTGAACATCAGGCGGCTCAGTGAATGTGAGTGCAGAGACAGGTAACGCAGCAGGACGGCTGCTGACTCAAACATTCCATACACTTGAGCTGTGTGAACAGTGTGACGATGGTCACTGTGAAAAGCCGCTTGTGTTGAAAGATGGACTGTGTGGCAAGGAAAGGCAGGTTTATTCGTATAGCACATTTCAACAATGCTTTGCATAAAACATAAAAGTTTAACAAAATTACTAAAGAAATGACTAAAAATCAAAAAATCAAAATATTTCTAATATGGGATGCATCAGATAAAACAGGAGAATAAGAGTGACAGTGTAATAACCGTGGATCAGTCAGCAGACCTGCCCCAGATGCTCTGGGTGGGTTATACTGTAGCAGTAGATCAGGGATGTCATTTGGCTCAATCCAGTCAGACTCTGAACTGAAACCTTCGACGGACAGGAGGCCAGTGCCAGACCTGAGAACTGGACTGATGTGATCCTAATTCTCGGTCTCGGTGAATGAAACAAAAAAGATTACTTCAGTTTTATCTTTGTCGAAGTGGAACCTCACGTCACAACGATGCAAAATCATTTTTGACTGTTTGTAACACCAAGAGGAGGATGAGAGAGAGGCTCCTCAGGTGCTAAAGTGAATCAATTAATATTCAAATTAAAGGTCAAGTGAATGTTTTGGTTGTAGGACCATTTCCAGCACGGCGTCAGTCTGTCAGTGTGTCATGTGACAGTAAGCAATAAGCAGTACAGGATAGATCATTCTCTGCGCAGTTCTCTGATGTTATATCAACAGAAACATTTTGGTAGGTGAAGACTGAGTGTGAGTCCTATACTGTAAAATCCATTAGCTTGTTTGAGCCAAAAAGTTAATCTCTAAACCTCTCTCTCCCTCTCCGTGCACATGTGTGTGTGTGTGTGTGTTTGTGTGCGTGCACTGGCCCCTCAGCTGCTCCTCAGCATGTCCAGGAATTGATCAGGCTCCCCGTGTGAGCCCTCACACTGGGTCAGGAAAATGAGTCCAGACCTACTGTGACCTCTGGGTCATCCATCACTCTCCTTCCTCCAACTCCATCTCTCCCTCCTCCTCCTTCATTACTCTGTGCTGTAAGATGGAGGGATGACACCCAGCAGGGCCTCTTTTATCTCCCTCCATTCCTCAGTCCTACCCGGCTCCCTTTGTGCTCCTCTTACAAGCACTGCAATCCCTTCTTCATCCCTCCCTTCTCCCTCGCTACTTCCTCCACTTCCTCTCTCTCATCATACACCCTCTGCTTGTATTAAGCTTCTCCTTGCTTCACTTTTATCCATCACACACACACACAGTCTGCAGAAAGCAGTCTGGAGTTGTGCACAGTGACTCAGAGTTAACACTCAATTTTCAACTGAGCATGTCAAGTGGGCCAGAGGTGTGTGTTTTCATGTTTTTTTATGCGCTCGTGTGTCTGCGTGAGTGTGTTTGCCTGTGTGTGTGTCCTGGGCAGGCGAGGGGTCAGTCTGCGTGCGTTTTCACACGCTGTATTTGGTCACTGCTCCTGTCAGTCAGCCGTCACCACTGGAGATTAATAAGTGACATGCTCACCGTGGCTAGAAATATTTCTGTCTGACGTCTGCGTCACACTGAAATTTGTGCGTTTGTGTGTGTCTTGGTAGGGACCAGAGTGTGTGTGAGTGTCGGGGCGCTTCTCAGCCTGTCCTTGCCTCAGTGCGACTTAAGAGCAGCCATGCAGAACCAGCTGACAGCTCCCTCTCCTCCTTCTCCTCTTCCCTTCATCCTCAGCTCCTCTTCTCTGTCTTGCCATCTCCCCTCTGCCTCGTCCCCTGGCTCTAACCCTTAGATAGCTACAGCAGATCCCAGTATGTGGTAACAAGTCTGTGCGTGTGTGGTGTCTGTGTGTGTGCATTTAGCAAGTATTTCTTCAAAGTGACAAAAACATGAGCTACACCAATAGTTTTTAGCACGCAGGTGACAAGAAACATAATCTTTGTAGTTAAACTTATTCTTATCAGTGCTGTGTATAAAATGTAAATGCACCATAATTCTAGATGTTAAGTATTGTTTCAGAGTGAAAAACAAGAAACCTAAATGTTAAAAACTGTATTTTTCAGTCATTAAAAGCTGTAAATATATTTTCTCAGTCCACCTCTGGTAATCATCGATGGGGTTTAACATGCGATTTTCAAAAGTTCGACAGCCTTATAGAGGTTTAATCGTTTGTGCTTTTGAGTGTGCTGCTTTTTACTTGTTTGAAGTAGGCCAGAGTGGCAGGTTTGGAGGTATTGGAGGTGGTCGGCGCCGAAGGTTCTCCACAGGCCAGACGCAGGGTGTCAGGTTGGCCCTGTCAGCAGTAAATGATCCAGGTATCACAGTGAGATGGCATCTGATTCAGACACCGGTAGACCTGTTATGGTGGGCTACTACCAAAAAAGCTACAGGCTGATCTATTGTCTTGGTGCCTTGAGAGAGGCAATATTGGTTCATCGAACACCAGATATACTGTACACCTCTGACATGCTGAATGAATGCACTTTCATTGTACAGATGCACAGTTTTAACCAATTCATGCTCTGCATTGGAAATATACTTTAAATACACTGTTAAGGTAAAACAGAAAATGACATTATATTATATGATGAATTTAAAAATGCTGAATAAATTCAGTTTGAAATCCTTTATATGAATATTTTAAAGTCATTTGAATCCTATCATTAATGAATCTGCTCTACCTTATGGCTAATCATTTTAATCAGGCTCACCTCGTCAGTTAATTACAATAAGAGCCATGTAACAGTAACTGCCTCAGACTAATGATGATAAATATTATATATCTGTTGTTTATTAGTAATGTTTACACATAAAGAAGAGCTCTCATGTGATTGTGGCTGTCAAAAGCTTCATACAAATTGAAAAAAGAAGTGAATAATGATCATGACTGTATTTTGGAAATAAACTGCCCAAATGAATATGTATAGACTTTTACACGTCCAATCCACTCGTGATGCTGGTGAAATGTCAGAGGCAGCTCTGAGGAATATGCATTTTGTTGTTTAAACACGAGGATTTGTTTGTTTTCCAATCACGATTTAACAAATGTGCTGCAGCACATACGGTGAAAATAAATTGAGAAAAAAAATTTGAGTGGGATAATTTGGGAATAGCCCTGATTTCTGTGTGGAACCAGAAAAAAAAGGAGACTGAGGGAAGGGTGCCGAGAAGAAGGGGGGCAGTCCCCAAAGAAGAGAAATGAAACAAATGGATTTGAAATGCTATTTGATGCAGTGAGGGTTTTTTTTAGCTGAGAATGAGCCGGGTTTCTCTACCCAAAGGCTGGCTAGGGGCTCTCCCTTTCAACACAGCCCTCTCAAGCTGTACAACACAACAGCAGTTCAAATGGGAGTTGAATCCAAGCCGGCAGCTCCTCTTCATCCCCCAGCTAATTACCTGCAGGGTGACCGTATGCTTATTAAAATTCCCCTAAAAAGTTCTGAGCTGTTTTCAACCCTTACAAGGCAACAAGGAACCAAGGGAGCGCAAAGCAGAGAAACAAACTGCCTTGAAAGTTCCCTTTTTTAACATTTTGGAAAGACAGGAAAATTATGAAAATTGGGGGGGGGAGTGGAGGCCTGACATTGCGATAATCCAGTGTAAAATTGGCTGAAATTGTAAATTCAGAAATAAACAAGGCGAGTGTGAGAAGTGATGATGCTGCAGTCAGCTGTAATGAATAATTCCACAGTCTGTTTCTCATTCTGTTCAATGGATCAGTGGGAGCGGCTCCCTGTCCGCATTCCTGACAGTTGTAATTCCACATTTTTGATACTTTGTTTCACAGCACCGGCGTTTCAGGTTGTTTTTCCTGTCCATCCTGAGTAACGTATGCTTTATGGCAGTCAAAGTGGTTCCTGCGACATAAAACTGCAAATGACATTTAAAGAAAATTCTTGCCCTTCTCTGCGTAGGCCACACACTCAACTCTCTGACAAGATTTATTTATCCTAATGAAAAACCTTCTCCACAAAGCGCCTTTCAGTACAACCCTCCAACCCTCCAAAATGTCTGACAACGGTGTTAAACTTATCTCTTCCGAGCTCTTTATGAAAGAACCAGTGATTTATTACGCGGATCAAAGAAACTGTGGTTTACAATTAATTTCTTGTAATAGTTTTTTAATACCGTGGTTGAAATATGTCCCTTTAGTGATAGGGGCTGCATGAATTAGAATTAATTCCTGTTTAATTGTTCCTATATTTCAGTGGCTGTGATGGCAGCGACCGGGCTGAGGTAATTTATTTCCTGCGTAGGATGAGAGATGGACTAGGGCCAAGGCTGCCAGGGGAGGAGTGGTTAATTGCAGTAGATTGCCTTATCCCCTTGTAATTATGCTTGTCTCTTTGGAGTTCCCTGGCTCCAAATGGCCAATCGATACTATCAGACCACAGACAAGGAGGAGGAGGAGGAGGTGGAGGCAGATATGTGGGTCCCAGACTGGACTTTTGGTTTTGTGGATGGCGGCAGCTCCAGATGACAGATAGCAAGGGCTTATGGACTACATCATATCAAAGGCGCAGTGTAAAATGTCTGCTCAGGTTGGAATAATATTAGAGGAAGAGATTTGGAGTTGTTCACCTTGATTTACTTTGACCAACTCCCACACAGCACCCAGGAGAATCCCCCTGCACTGCTGCTGTGTTGTCAAACATTTGCCAGTCTTAATTTGAAGATACTTTTGTTTAGATGTTGGAATAAAAAGTTCCAGTGGTCCTCCTTGTTCTGAGGAGTTTTGATGCATTCCCTTGAAACCCATTCTCATCCTGACTGAAACTTTAGCAGACTTTAAAAGAACAAAGTATCATTTCTTACAAAATAGTCTGCAAAAGCCCTTTTCACAGGTAGTTCATGGATACATTTCAACAAACGATATCTGCTCGTGTTTTGAGATAAGAAGCAAGGGCGTTAAACCAATCCCACATACTCTTTTCAATAAAAGATTTCAAAAGGACATCAGGACAGTTTAGTCAGGCAAATCTCAAAGAAAACAACATATGCTTTTCTGCGATTATGATGGTGTACCTGATCAGAGCTGGAGGAGTTTGGTTGGATCCAGTTTGGGATTAGATATCCTGACGTACTGTCACGGCTGGGTTACAGGAGAGAGCAGGACCCAAATGCAGACACGAACAAGGGGGCCAAAGATATTGAAACAGTTTATTTCAGGGCACAGGCTTACAGATGGTCAAGGCAGGCAGGGTCTAAATCCAGGTAGTCCGTCCAAACATGACACGAAAAGCAAAAATCCCCCCCAAAAAAACAAAACAGAAATCCAAAAATCAGAAAACCAAAATCAAAGTACACAAACAGAAACACCAGGAATCAAAGCAGGAAACGTGGAATCAAACATAACAAATGAACCAACGGAGAACAAAGCCAATGACACAACTTAAATAGACTTGGAGTGCAGGCAAACGAGACACAGGTGAACCCAATGAACTAATCACAGACAGGAAACAAGTACATGGAAACATCCAAGGGAAAAACTCTTCAAAATAAAACAGGAAACAACAAAACAAACTCGACTCAAAACCATGACACGTACAGACATGAGGTCCAAAGCAATAGAACGAGACTTAACGTCTAACCCATTGTAATTTGTGTCCAGCCCAGCACGGTTCCTATGGGTCATGTCTTTGTTACTCAAAACTGAAAGGATCCTCAGGGACCTTTACTTCAGCCGTCATTTATGTTGCATGTAGTATATACTGTCCATGAGAGGCCCATTGTTATGTAGTATCAAGCAGTGACAGCCCAGGCAGAATCAATTGGCTTCATGTCGACCCCACAGGGTCAGGAGGAAATGATCGCAGTGTGGAGGTCAATATCGCGCAGTGGGAAGCAAATATTCAAGAGCAGTGAGTGGTCACGTCCCAGTGTTTCGTTATCCATTGGGCTGGGCCTAGGTGGTCAATGGCAAAATGTAGTTAGGTGTGTGTACGTAGGTGTGGAGGTCAACCAGACACAGAGGGGGGAAAGAGGGAGAGGTAAAGATCGATCACACCAAAGCATCCTATTGATGGGACTTTGCTGGTATGAAGTCGTCCTAGCAGCAGAGGCTTGCATTCACAAGCCCCATGTTCAAGGCAATACATCCAACAACACTCACACGAACGTTTCCCCACCAACAGAAGTTGTGTGATTTGAGTGAACTTAAGAGCTGCATTGAGTGCTCTGAGACAAGCTGAGATCAGGAATCTCTGAAAGGCCACCTTGGCCCCTGGGTACCACCTCTGTTCCTCTCTCGTCTCTTTCATTCTTCTTCTTCTCATGCTCAATATCACTCAGATGAATTATCAATTCTGCTCTTGGTATGGCCATTATGACATGGAGCTGTACATGTGGTTATGACTGAAATGTGGTGTCTTTAAGTAGATCCTGCTGCCTATTGGGCTTATCAATGATGATTCCTGATTCATTCCCTTTAATGAAAGCAGGAACCTCTGAAAGATGGATGAGGGTGATGTGGACTGAGCTGCCATCAGACTGCCAGTGGGCACATATACTTAAATATGCAAAAGGTTTTGAAACTTGACTCATCTGTCTGGAGTGCTGGCAAAATGTGAAAAGCCCACTCTTCCTTTCCTCCTTTGGAAAACGTTCTTGTGCATTATCAGTGCTGATTGCATTTTCTATACACTCTAAGGCTTTGTCAAACACTTTCCCACTCCTCCTTATTTAGGCTGACAGTGTGAACACACAAGGACAAAGCACCCGGCTTTAATAATAATGTAAGCCACCACAGGACTAAACCCACTCACGTTTCCACAATCATCTCCATTACTACTCTCCAGCAGTTAATTGACTTCTGGTCACATTTGCTTCAGTGTTAGCGCTACTTTAGCTTCTTCCTAAAGGAGGGGGGTCCAGGGTCCTTTGAAGTGGCTGCAGGTTCGGGTTTAAAAGCCCTCGGCTTCTCTGCGACTGATTGAGAGTCAGCTTCTGTCAGAGTCGGAGTGGGTGGTGGAGGCGGGAGTTGTATCGGGAGCTGCCGCTGCCTTTATCACCAGGCCTCCTTCAAAGAGCAGATAGGGTTTTGTGATAATGAGAGGGTGGCGTGAAGGAAAAAGAGAGAAGAGCTAGAAGTGTCACAGAGCAGAGCAGTGTAATTGTGAGAGGAGCGTCTGCCTTTGCTTCCGAGGTTCAGGGACTCGGCAGTTGTCAGCAATGCCATCCAGCAGACAGTAATTTTCAAGCACATTCTCTCTGTCTGAGGTGACACAAAGGGGCTGAAGGCAGAGAGAGAGAGAGAGAGAGAGAGAGAGACAGATATACTTACAGCAATCAAAGACCTATTGGACCCCATGCAGGGGCTGTGGCGGCAGATGGAGTGGATGGTATTGTGGGTGAATGGTAGGAGCGGTGTGTGCATCAGTGTGTTTGGATTTGTGAAAATTGTGTGCGTGCTCATCATTTCATCCGCGCAGTGTCTTTAAATCTTCTCAGCTCTTTCCCAGCAGCAAGGAAGGGATGTGTATGTGGACTGTGTCCAAATGGGACAAATCTGTCCTGCCAGTCAGAGCATTTATTTGAGACAATTTCAAAAGCGATATTTTGAATGGTCTGTGAAAAAGCACTTATTTATTTATTCAGTATGTGGCAACTAAAGTGTGTTAGAAAGGAAATTCTGGCTTTACACAACCTGGGAATTATTTTATTCAGATTTTTAATTTGTTGTACCCATCATTCATTAGTAATAGTACCTCTGACTAATTCTGAACCCATAGAGTAATTACTGTAATCCAGAAACTATGGAATGTAAGATTGCCTTAAAATAATATCACGATGTTGCGGGCAATTTTTACAATTACAGTGTTCATAATTAATTCAATAGCAAACATATTTCATTACTATTTGCAACAATAGTAATGAAATACGACAGACAACACTGCTGTGCTGTTTGTATAGTTATAAGAAGCACTCTCTCCTCACATGCTTGCTCCTCTCTGTACCCCACAGGTGTGTTTCTGCAGTTACTGTTATTTTGCGCTGCTGACACATTACAGTGGTTTGCTGTAGGTCTGACCTTTTATAACCAAACCATGTCTTGCTCCCTTGTCTCTCTCTGCACTGTAAATTCATCAGCATATCCCCTAATTATGACAGAGCCATTTCCTGCTGGAAACTATCAGCTGCATTATCAGCTACATTTCACGTGTGCTTTTGAGCATTGTTACTGTGCAATTCACCTGGTCAACACATTATCATTATAACTAATAGAATGAAAGCCAAAACTACAGAGATGAAATAGGATAGAATAAGGCTTTAAAGCTTCATAGGAACTTTAAGTAAATACTACAAGTACAATTATACAAGTATACAACAGCAATTAAAGACTAATTTACAAGATATGAGTGACAGTTCTATCTATATTTATAGTTAATAGCAGCAGAGTCAGCAAGTCGACATAGTGGCTAATATTGCATGAAAATAATCAGCCTGTTATCAGACATGTGCATCACGTACATTGGCTTATTGCTCACAATGTTGATCCCACCACATTAATGTTATAAAACCCTGTTTATCTGCATTTTGAAGTCGACTCATGAATTTATCTTTAAATGCTGTTTCCTTGCGAGCGCTCGGTCAGCACTGCGCATGTGTAACCCTCAGCGGAGATGAGACGGAGGCGAGATAGCTCATTCCTTCCACGTTCATCATCAGCTGAGGAAAAAACAATGGATTTCTTTTTTAACCCCATGCTCATTTGATTTATTAGACCACGTAATATAAAGTATAGTGCACAGTATAACCCAGAATATCAAATAGGGTAGAGAAAATGTGTAATAAAACAAACTAAAGATCATTTTGAATGACACACACAATATGTTGATGTTCTGACCCATGAACTGCCTACACTGAGTCATTACTTATTATATGAGTGCTCAACACTGTTGGCTCATGCTCAGCCTTCATTTTGATCCAGACTACCTGTAAACCACTGTCACTGACTGCTGGAGCTACTGAACTGACAAAATCTGTCTGGGTAAAGTGCTTCTGTGCTAGTTGCCAGTACAGCAGCAGTTTCCAGGAGCACATTTTGCCATGTTGCACACACAAACACACACACACACACACACACACACACACACACACCTACACACAAACACAGAATATTGGTAGTTATATAAATGAGTCCACAGAGAGACAGTGCCAGAGAATAGTGTTAGTGACCCGAGTGTGCCAGAAATAGTGTGTCCATGTGTGTGTGTGTGTGTGTGTGTGTGTGTGTGTGTGGTGTAAGCTCAGGGCAGGAATTATACCATAGCCAAACATACTGCCAGTGCCGTGGATGCCTTAGAGTGTGGCATAATAATAAACAATCTCACGTTTCATATTGTCTCTGTCATCGCTCTGGACATCAACAGTAAAGCAAGACAATGAAACATCAATACTTATTGTATGTAACAAGCACAAGCAGGCTGGCAATAAAACAATAAGGAATATAATTTCAGGTTAATACACTGCTGATTTGAGAATTTGCCTTTGTGTGTGTGTGTGTGTGTGTGTGTGTGAGCGTGTGAGTGCATAGGAGTGCGTGTGTGAGTGCGTGTGTGTGAACGTGCGGCTGACCTGGTGTGGTGGGTGTCTCTGTGGCCCTGGCCTCGTTAAGCTGAGAGCAGTAATGGATGTCAACAGGCTGGCCTCTTCTTACTGTGTCAACATTAATCATCAGGCCTGGATGCCACCACCCCACACTGCTCTGCTTAACATTCACAACACACTGTGCAAGAGTCAGCCACCACACCAGACACACACACACACACACACACACATGCTCACACACACTCATGCGCTTGTTCTCTTTCCTTTCTCACCTTTATTCCTTTTTTCTTTCTTCTTCCTCTCCTTATACTCTTGTTCTTTCTCCCTCTCTCCCTCTTTCTGTCTTCTCCTCTCTCACTCCTTCATATCTGATTGTTCTTCAGCTCCCTTGTCTCCTTCCTTTCCTGCACTGCCCCAGTCAGTGCCCCCTCTTCACTTACCAGTTAATCACTGCAGTTAATTACAAGCACAGCCATTGCTCCACCAATGCAAATGAAGGCTTTTTACAGAGGTGAGGGGAGTACTTACACACACACACACACACACACACACACACCCTCATAAAATACGTAGATGATCATGTGTGAATCTTATATGAGTGGTGTAGCTATTCAATATTCATGACTAATAACATCTTACCAGCACATGACAAGACCTCTGTGATCTGACCAAGTACTGACACTACACCGGCAGTTTCCACAGACTTCCACAGTAACTCAGGCATCACGCACGTATGGCACAGGCAAATTCATTAAGGTTTAATGTTAACAAGTTAACATGATTGGCTGTGCCACACCTTCACTAAACTAAATGGCACACGCACTGTGTTGTAGATATTTGAATTCACTGGCGTTATGTGATAATTACGAGGTGTGTCATCGGGATAGTTGGCAAGGTTTTTTACCAAAGCGGTGCCAAACGGTGCATAAATAACAGAGTGACGGGTGAAAACAGAAACAGAGAAAACAATAAAGACAACATAAAAACAACATCAGGTGCTTCTGTTTTTATTGGAATGAAGTTTTGGTTGGAGGTACAATGCCTGGCAGTAGTGGCGCAGTGATAATTGTCTGGGCTGTAGAACACAATATCCTTTATTTTGCTTCAGAATCACCACTGACTGCTTATGTTTTCCACCCTTCTGCATGAGGACATTATCTCCTCGTAATTTGGTGAACGTGTTATTTCGGTCAGGCTCTTTGCTTGTGTAAAATCAAGTTTTTGTTTTAAACTTTTCAGTTTTTAGCACGATTTTACCAAAGAGTGGGCTATTTTAATCAATCAATTTATCGCTTTTGTTTAAATTTAGAATAGAATAGAATCGCCTTTGCTGTTGAAGGAATGTGTTTGATTTACTTTCATGAAGCAATGCACTGGTCCACTTGAATGTGTACTTTGTGCTGTTATTAGGTATTAAATTTCATGCCAAACATATGACACACAGAATAAAATTCTTACCAAGGTGCAAAATCTAATCGTCACATTTAGACTGAGTGGTACTAAAGTAATAATGTAAATCTCTACCAGTGTTTCAGTGTAGGAAGACAGATTTATCTGGCGATGATAGCCTAGCCTTAATCCACACTGTGTAAACTTGGTTGACTTGTATGAAGCAGATTTTAATTTATTTGTAAAAGTCCTGCATTATACCATAACATTTATTTTTTGCTTGATTCTGAATATCTAATATCCAAATCTTAATCTCAAAAACGTACATTGTCTTCATTCTGTTCTGTTTATTTCGTCTTATTTGTTTAACCATTTAAAGTGTGTGTGTGTGAATGTGGGTCACTGGGGGTTGTTCTTCTAAGCTCCGGGCACGGTGCTCCATAGCTCCAAGTTGATGGACCTACTTGGCATTCAGGGGTCTTTGGGGCCAGCACCAAACCAGGAGACACGGCCTTTGCTGGGGTTGAGGGGGTGGCTTAATGAACCCCTGGCCTAACCCACCTTCCACCATTAATTGTTTCCGTAGCTCTGGTACCCTCTACTACGCTTCCCCTCCCCCTCTCTCTCCCCCTGGCCTCAGCTGCAGATGATTTTTGTGCCATGTCGCATTCATCTAAGCTGTTTTTCATTCACACTACAGTGTATTGACGAATTGGCTTTGCTTGTGTTCATTTTAAAGCAGAGGAAAGCAAGAACAATTTCTGTGGTTTCTCAGAGTGTTAGGTGATTACTCTCTCTGTATCTCTCTCCATCATGTTTGCTCTCTGTGTGCACTGAGGCTTGCTGCTCTTCCTGTAGAATATGGAGACAGATAATATCTCTGAGGATGAATTATGTTGATATGGTCAGCATGTTACTGTTGGGCCACTGGCATGCACACGCACAGCCCACGCCTGGCTGCTTGCTGAGGAAAACACTTGCACACATACACTCTCATACACACACAAGCACACATAATACTGACTCTGTAACAGCACAGTGCAACTGTGTGCCCTGTGGTAGAGTACATTTCATACCCACAGGCTCAACTGTAACATAATGCACTGCTATGATGCACAATTGCTCTGCTTGTACTCATAAAACTCAACAGTGCACTCAAACTTCGGTATGAGCTCAGATGAACTACCAGCACAGAGAAAAGCAGCTTTGTGGATACTGATGAAATGAAGCCAGTAACACTTGGAGCCCAGGTTTAGTTTCAACAGATAAGGCCATAGTGATAAAGCTAGTTTTTGTGTGTAACTATATGTATATGACACTATTCCTTCACCTACTACTATTATTATTATTATTAACTGCCAGTGGTGGGCCGTCAGGGCCAGCAAGGCCTTCTCTGCTGGCCTAAATCTAAAGATCACTGACTTATGTTTCAATATGTTTTTCCATGAATGTGTATTAATGATCCCTATCAGGATAGTCTATTATCTTCATATAATGGCTTTTCTCTTGGTTGCTTCCAGTAGTGTGTTTATATTTTAGAGCTTTTATTCATCATATCATGTGTTGCTAGGGTCAAAGAAATCTGCCTTGAGGCCTTCAGAATCATCAGTGCGGGTGTCTGTAGCTTAAAACAAATGGCAATGAAACTGTTGCTTTAACCAATCAGATTTCGAGTTGACGACACCGGGGCCATCTAGCGGGCGCATAGTAACGTTGGCATTTTCACATCCTTTGATTGGATAGTCAGAGCGTGCACTTGTTAGAGCTAGCAAACCGTATCTTTAGCGAATTTCACAAGATAAAAATAAACTAAAATAGACTGCTCTTGATTCATTAGTTGTTTTTTCAAATGACAATGGCTGAAGGTATTCAATGACAATACTTATACGTATACCTGTCTGTGATGCAACACCCTCTTATACTGCATTTCTGTATAATATTGATAATTTCTAATAGCCGTGGCGACACAATGATGGTATTATGAGGTGGATTAATTCAGGTAGGACACCACTGAAGGCCTAGGTGTGAAATGCACGGCACGCCCCTGTTAACTGCTATTATTACACCAAAGCTATTACCAGCCCAACTAAAACTAACAGAAAGGAGATGTATGCAGCTAATCATGTGACACACACCGACTGCAGAGACGGACAAAAGAAAGAAAACACTGAAAAAAACATAACAAGTGCAGACGCCTCCACACAGGTGCACTGCATAAATTCATTAAGCCATTAACATCCAGTCATCCTCTGTGGCGGGAATAAAAATGCTGAGTGGGATCAGTTGATTCTGATTTGAGTCAAGATGGCAACAGTGCTTGCTCATGGCGGGAACAGTTGGCTGTACTTAATATAAAGAGTACAGTCTTGACTTGCTCCATATGAAAAGTGCTAGAAATATCATTTTGACTTGGTTCTACACGTATTAAATTTAATTGAACAGAAGAT
Organism: Datnioides undecimradiatus; assembly: GCA_008933995.1. Lineage (NCBI taxonomy): Eukaryota > Metazoa > Chordata > Actinopteri > Lobotiformes > Datnioididae > Datnioides > Datnioides undecimradiatus. The sequence continues at coordinate 599,725 of WARS01000066.1, read as the reverse complement.
GTGCTTGATTTTGGAATAGGGTAGTTTCACTCACAGAGATCTGGCTCGTGTTTCAATAGAAACAGTGACTATGAAGTGACATCTTTGGGAAAGACATCGGTAGAAACCGCAGGGTCGTGAAAATCTTGGTCAAATGCACACATTTGATGATTATGATGCTTGAGCATTAGAGTGATATAAAAAAGGAGAGTGAGTTAATGCAGTGCCACGTTTGTGCCAAGCAGGAAACAGGAAAACAGAAGGGGTCGGAGCCAAATGCACACTTTGGAGGCTGAAGCCGAGCTGGTGCAGTTTAATAGACTTAATAATAAACACTAAACGTGTCATACCAAAGGCTTACATGTTAGGGAGGTGGACAAAGGTCAAATACAGGGAAACAGTCCAACACAGGCAAACATATTCTAAAGGAGGGATGCAGAACCAAGTCCAGGGAAACATGCAATGTCCAATGAAAGAAAGAAATCACCAGAAACTGAAAAGGAGACACAATATATACATCAGGGAGGGGAGGCTAATGAGACACAGCTGAAACTAATCAACAAACCACACATCTGACAAAGAAAACAGAAGGAGAAAACAGGAAGTCAGCAAACAGACATACGAGAAAACAAAATAACAGAGGAAAAACTGAGAAACGATGACATGCAGGACGTGATCAGACAAGTAAGCAAGAACAGTCTGTCAACAATTATATAAAGAGGGATATTACAGGGGATGTAAATCAACACACTCCAATTAGTTTCACAGTGTGGCAGTAATATATGGAAACGGGATACAGGAGGGGATGGCTCCAAATGCCCGTGGATGGACCTGTGTCCAGTTGGCATCTAAAGGGATGAGGTTTCCTTCTATGGGCACCAACCCCTTGATGCCTGGGGGGTATTCCCAGGCAAGTTCCTTAGTAAGGGCATTTCTTGGAGTCTGTGGGATCCATATGAAACTAGCTTGGTTCTGTTTGGTTCATATTGCAGGCAGGTAGCTAGCTGAAACAGGAGCAGGCTGGAGGCTAGCAGGCCAGAGGCTAGCTCACTGGGTAGCAGGCTGGAGGCTAGCAGGCCAGTGGCTAGCTTACTGGGTAGCAGGCTGGGGGTTAACTGGTTGAAGGCTGTCTGACTAGGTAGCGGCTGGAGACTAGCAGACTGGTAGAGGTAGGCTGGCTGCTAAGAGGCTGGAAGTCATGCTGGAGACTGATTGACTGGATTAAGATACCTAGTCCCAACATCACAATGGGCCCAAAAAAGGCTCTTCTCCTCTGTCATCCCTCAGTGGTGGAATGAGTTGCCTAACTCCATTGGATCCACAGAGTCCCTCACAACCTTCAAGAAAACTGCTTAAGACCCAATTACACAACAAATTACTTATCAACTAAAATAAACAACAACAACAACAAAACTATGCACTTGACATCAGCACTACCTGTCGACACCTCGGTCCTACTGGACTCAAAATGTTGGTCAGCGTTGCCTTTCCTACTAGATCTTTGCTTGTATTGTACTATATGTACGCTGCTTTGGATAAAAGCATCTGCCAAATGACATTGTAGAATTGTAGACTGGGGAACAGTGGATGTAAAGGAAGCTGAGAAGCAACCTCCTTGCTTGCCAACCTGTAAACTGCTTCTTTAGCCTTTGTACTAGTGGCCCTTTTACACAGATGTAGATGAGTGCACAACAAAATAAAAGAGGAATAAACCAGAGACAGTAACAGAAACTCAAAAACAACTACAACTTTTCCACTGAGCTCTGAATCTTGTTACACTCATTTTATTTCTCTATTCCCATCTGCAGCCCCAGCATCCTTACATTTTGTATATTGGGCCTCTAACCAGTGGTGTAGCACAAAATCGTTGCATATGGTCTCAGTGCTTTAAATCCAGAAACAAACAAACAAACAAAGCAAACCACCCAATGACTGTGTGATGGTAATTTAATTAATAATAAAATGATGTAATTTAATTTTGCTTTGACATTGTTTGCTCACAGTAACCCCTTATAAAATAACTTTTTAAAAAAATCTAATTTGACTCTCGACCTCAACTGTGTGCAGAGTAGCAATAGTAAGATTAAAAAGTGTATTTTGTCTACAGGATTTTTATTGTTAATGGTTTAAACTGAACGTAATGGCAGTTGTCAATTGTCTGAACTGTAATTATAGAATTTGAGTCTACAGAATGTTGAAATGTGCCGCATGTTTTATTTGCATAGCACAGGTGTTCACTTAGCTGCTCAAACAGTTGAGAGATAATTATCAGTCATGGTTGTTTTAAAATGTATGCACTAAAGATCGGTTTTAAAAACGTATGTCCCATCTGTCAGTGTAAACATCTCCTAGCTCTTAGCTCCTTAGAATGTGGTAACCACTTTTCATAAAACTTGACTGAATGCGGCACAGAAGTCCTTTCTGTCATTGCTCTTGTTGGTATGCTGTATATTAAGCCGTTATTTGTGCAAATGCTCTTCTGTAATTGGCCACTGCCATGACGCTAGATGTGTTTGTAATGAATGATGCAGCTGCAAGTGTCAGTGCTATGAATACATAAATTCAGCCCGTTTATCAGAGTGTAAGTCTGTTTTGCAGATGGTGGGTAACCCAAACAGATGGACTCACATGGTGATATTTGGGTTGCTGCTTGTTCAGATTTGCATGTGTGTCCATTCAGTCTGGGCTAGTGTCTGAGTTTCCAGCCTTTTGATCGTCACACCTGATCATTTGTATTCACAGGAGATTTGGGTGCTTGTCTGGCAACACAACTCCTTTTATAGTGTGATTGTTGGTTTCTGTGCTGTGCTTTTCAACATATACTTGCTAAAAATGTTTGAGGCAATGACTCCACTCAAACATTTGTGTGCGTGTGTGTGTGGAAGGTTTCAATAATCTTAAAGTCTGTTCCTAAAAGTTGCCTTTTCCCTCTTTATCCTATTCAGGTCTACGCCCATGCATTTTCCAAATGCTGAATGACAGTTCACTGAGAGGTCAGCCATCATTACACCATCTTTGTGCTTCTTTACTACTACTTTTGTCAAACTTTCATTTGGAGACAGTCTGTGCTTTTACAGCTTTTCAGCGCTTCTCAGTATTTTCCTCAGCGGTTATGGTCGAGACGTCTGTTGTGAGCAAGGTCAGGAGAATAATAAATCAATTCTAAAACATACAAAGTTGTCAAAAAAGTGTCCCCAACCCACACAATGATGCTCCTCTTCCTTTGCTAAGTATGTCTAGATTGTTCTTGCCATCAAAGGGCAATTTATTCTCCATATTACACATAGAGTTAACAGGCTTTACAGACAGAGTGTAGACAACACTGCTTGTTTTAACATATAAAATGTGCCATCCATTGCTCCTATATCCTCCATCACACAGTAAAATGATCCCTATAGCTATGAGCCTTACAACCAGTGACTGATGGCTTTTCTTCCATGCACCTGTTTTATGGAGTCATTGAATGCACATTATGGCCGTGTTCCTGAGACAGACAGAGAACTGTGGGCCTGCAGTAGAAAAGCGCTGAACTTCTAATATTTGCATAATGGTAGTGGATGGAAATGCACATTACTTTGGGTTTTCTCTCTGTAACTTTGTTAAAAATGTGCATTACATGTGGACAAAAACCCTGGCTAATGTTCAAAATACTGCAAAAAATAATAATCTGGGGGTTTCCATCGGCTGGTTGAGGCAAAAAACAGTGATTGAGCACTGTCAGGATCAGTTAGCTGTCAAGTGTCTGCTGTTAGGGTTTTCAGTTCAGCTCTGTCTTTGTCTGGTCACTTCCTGTTTTATTTTGAAGTCTGTGTCTTACCCCTGTCTTCCTGTCAAGTTTCCCGCTTGTGTGATTGGATTCCCCGCCCTACTGTGTCTCACCTGTGTCTCATTGTCTTCCTCATGTATTTAAGCTGTGCTCCCCATTCCTCGTGCGCCAGATCGTTTTGTCGCGTATTCGTAAGCGTTCCAGCATTTATTCCTTCTGAGTGTTCTCCGTGTGTGACCCCGTTTTTGTATTCCTGGATTTTGAGTGTTTGCCTGTTGGATTTCGGTACCTTCGCCTAACTAGTCTGTATTACCTGGTTTTGACCCTGCTCGCAATAAACGACCACTGAGCCTGCCAACCCCTGACTCCTACACTGTGTCCGCCTGACTCGTACCCTGATAAGCACAAAGTTCCAACGTCAGGAAAGGAAGAGCTTTGCTGTTTGCCGGAAAGGTTTGTTTCAGTTTAAACTGGGCCACATTTTTTGAATTATAGTGGCATACAGTGAACCGAAAAAGACGAACTGTGATTGTTTGTCTGACTATTGGTCATAACCTAACATTCCTCTATTAGCAACGGTGAGGTAGCCTGAGCTGTTAAATTTCCAAAGTAGTCGTGGAGAGACATTGGCTGAGTGTGTGTGGAGTGTTCAGTGATTGACCTTGTCCATGAGGCCGGTCTCGGCCGTCGCCCACTCTCTCCTCTGCTCATCCACACAGCTCGTTAGTTGACTGATGGCCTGCTTTTGTTTGCTATCACTGACTGTGCAGTAGTGAGAATTTTTCTGCCATTGCTGAAATATCTGAAATGACTTCACTAATGCGCTTATGTAAGTGCATAATAAGTTCAAAACCAAAGCCTTTTTAATCTGTTCCTGTATTAATGTTTGTTTTCATAGTACTGCACACTTCCTGTAGTCTGTGCCCTGTGCTGATATAATGCATGCATTTTGTATAATAGTGTAACATAACAGGGGATGATGGTGTGTGCTGTCAAACAGGCCCAGATGGGGGGTGGCTCAATAACAGGGCAGTTTACCCTCTGCCACTGGCTGCTGGGGCCAACACCTCACTAGAGGTTGTTCTAGGGTCATCCTCAGTGCTCCAACAGTGCCTTCTGCCAATCACAGGACACACAGTACATCTGCGTGTCAAAGCCTCAGGTGTGGCTCTGCAGCTCTGCAGCGGGAGTGGGGAATACCATCGTTGTTATTTTTGTTTTTTGAGAAGACCTGCTAAAGGTTATGTCTGCCCTGCAGGGCCAAAAGACACTGCTGCATCAGCTCTGTGACTGAGAGTGACTCTGACAAAAACCGTGTTTCCCCAATGTATTGAACAGCAGGGGTGAGCCATTCCATTTACTTTTTTTTTTTTTTTTTTTTCAGAAAAAGAGAATAGAATATTTATTTTCTCATATTCATCATACAAAATTGTTAACACGATTGTCAGTTAACCTTTCATTTCATATGTTTAGATTGCAGGTCACACAAATGTATAAACTGCACTGTCCAAACTCCCAAGTGTGTGTGTGTGACAGCAGACGCAGTGTTGGCCTGACCCTCGCTGTGTTCTGGGACTCACAGCCGACTCCTCACGTCACTTCTCACATGGTCTTTCACTTTAATTAAAACCTCAATCAACCCAATGACAAGATTGACTGGTGCAAGCCTCTTTGCGTGTGTGTGTGTGAGCGTGTGTGTCTCATTAACCAGTCAATCTCTGCTCTGTGACTGGCATTAGGTGCACGCGCAAGAAATGCTGATTAGGAAGGTGACAGAGCTGGATATTATGGTGTCATCTCAAAGACACTCATAACACAAATTGAGATTACATTTGTTCCCTTTTTGCCTCTTTGTCTCGTTTAATTATTTCTCGTTTGGCTTCACACAGCCCTCACAGAGCCACAGTGGGCTTATGTTCTGTAAACAAAACCCCTCCCAAGTCCCCTTACAGCAGCACTGTTTGTTATGGCAACAAACCAAATTTCAAGCGATACCATAACCTGTGTATTCGTCTGCTGCAGTTGCATCCACTTGCCCCTCCCCATACATACACCACACACTGCCTAACTGGCTGTCACAGAGCGGAGGTGAATGGAACAAAGATGTGTTGTTGTGAGCGTGACGATCAGCTCCCCGTGCCTGACCATCTGCAGCGGCCCAGGCTCAGCAGGAGGATGGGGAAATGAGGTCAGCTCAGCTTTTGAAGCCGGCAGGCTGCAGGCAGACGAGGCACCATGCCGGGAATGGAAGCTCACATGAAAGGCAATCAACCAAAATAGCCAAATATTGTTACGACTGTAGCCGCGTGTGTTTCTCAATCTGGGGCCTGAAAAATTCAAACTAGACTGAGTCACTTTGTCCCCAAACTGTTGTTGATGTAACCTGTCGAGTGTGAATCCCAATTTAATATACAATGCACAGAGGCCGACTTCTAATTTAAAAAGACTCTTGTGCTTCAGCTCAGGTGGCCGGTTGGTAACATTTAACTAAATGACAGCGGTGAGCCTGAGCTACCAGGGGATGAGCAAGATGTTGTTACTTTATATGTGTTGTGCTGTCATGTCTTACATCTTTATATACAGTCCGTGATCCAGACATGTAAAGGAGCTAAGATGATGCTCAGTCACAGCTACAGAGTGCAAGCGAGGGTGTGAGCAACGGGGCCCTGACTGCAGTTGACAGCCACCAGTTCAGTAAAGTTAGCGAAAAAAAAAAAAGTTACACATGGAACCTTGAAGGCTGGTTGATGTCTCGGTGAAAAGCTCGATCAAACGTCTTTTTTAATGTACACAAAAATACTTTGTTATATTAATATAACATTGGCAGCGAGAGAAAAGCTCACAAATATGATAATTCCACCATAAACTCTATAAATGATATTCTATTCTATTCTATTCTATTCTATATGATTTTATGATGTGTTTTTTTCTTATATTTTTTTAAATGAATGACTTATTGATCTCCAAATGACTTGACCGACAATGATGATAATCAATTAAACAACAGTTTTTACTGTTTACTACTACTCTATGGCCTTTTGTGCTTTTGATTTTTATTACTGTGCAAGGAGAAAGAAAACATAGAATTAATAAAAATGTGACGACTCAGAAGTGGTTGAGGGAGGTGGAGCAGGCTGATCTATGTAGCGTACTGTTAGGAATATTTTAAATAAACCAACACCAGTCAGACAAGAGCAATAAGGTTAAGAGCATTTAATTTGGACTCGCAGCAAGGGAACAAACCAGAGTACTAGAGCTCAGAGTTTAGCCTTTATACACATCAGTTACACAAGCATCAGGTTAACCCAATCTCCCTATCATGAGTCAGAGTCCGGCCTGACCCACGCTTTCCATAGAAATAGAATATTTGTGTGTCTGACTGGCCACTGCTGCTCTCTCTTGGACTATCTCTCTGCCTCCCCTCTGGCATACATGACAGCAGCAACGAGGACAAGCTGTTTTTCCTGCTGATAAATATTCCGACACGCCATGCCTGACAGGCCAGGTCCAACAGGCAGTATTTGGAATGACAGGCTGCATTTGTGTGTGTGCAGCGTGCGTGTGTGTGTGTGTGTGTATGACAGCCCAGTCGTCTCCATGGTGCCAGGGCAGTGTTCTGAATCGGCCTGAGACGCTCCCTCCAGCCAGAGCCCAGCAGACTCTGTGTAACTAGACCTCCGTTGTTCCCCACCCCTCCATCCTTTTACTCCTTCACCCTTCTAGCACCCCACTCCCACCACACTCTGCTTCCTGCCTCATCAGCTCACCCAGAGGAGGAGGGCTGGGCACTGCTTTCTTGCCAGGCTGGAAATGCTGACATGCACAGGCTGGCATCCCTTCACTTGGAACAATCTCCCTCCTCTACACTCCTCTCTCCTCCCTCCCTCCTTCCTCTCTCCTTTCCCCTGCCTTTCCTTTGCTGTCTAAACTACACGTCCAGCCAAAGCAAAAAATAGAGTGGGATATTTATAGAAAGATGAGATAAAGGGGGGATAGTGCCTCTTTTTCACTGGACACGGGGGATTACGTTTTATTATTTATGTCTCTGCTTTCTTTCTTCCCTCTCCCAGCTCCCTTTTCTTCCATTTTCCTGCCTCTCTCCCATTTCCCATTTTAGCGCCCTTTTTCTTTCCTTTAAGAGGCAGTTGCCAGTTCCTGTCCCCTAATTACTGTTCCTCTATGGATGGCTGTCCTCTTTTAAACTAAAGAGGCTTAACACAACAGAGCAAAGACGATCAACACATTTGGGGGGGGGGAAGTTAGGGAAGTAGAGGTATGGAAATAGTACTCTAATACAGGAGTTTACCAACCATCCAGGAGAGCTAGATCTAAACATGACTCCAGTTTGCCAGTTGTTGCATAATATCACAAGGCCATTTAAAAGTCTATTAAAGTTGATTTGGAGGATGCAGTTTTAGTTAAATGTGGCTGCTGAACATTATGACCGCGACTCTCACCAACAATAACAAACATGGGCGAACTCATTAGGTACAATTTTACCAACTGTACCTCTCAGACTGTTAAGTAGTTAGGACGTCTTAGCAGGTAAGTAAGTAGTCCAATATTATGTGTTCGCTAAACAACTGGGTCTTGAACCTCTTCTCAAGGGTTGTGAGGGACTCCATAGAGAATGGCAACTCAAGTGGTCACACAACACACAAACGTGGACGCACACAAGAGGGAAGAAGCACAGAGATTCAGTCAGTTTCTTTTATAAATAATTTTCTGACAGCCATATTCAATTTTGACATGTTTGCACTTAAATATTCAGCTGTTCAGATGTATATTTGCTGGTAAGTCAGTTTTCAGTTTTGGGATATTGTAGGATATTCGGAGTCAGAGTGGATATTCAGGACAATAACAGCAGTGTCTTACCGTATACCAACAAGCTGCACTTAGGCATTCAAAGAAAAACCACTGGCCTACAGTAAGAGGCCAACGTGAAGGGTCACTACACAATCACTGCATCAACCAGGGGATTTAGTACCAGAGAATGGTGTGGCTGTGGTTAGAGGTACAGACAGTCACCCACTTTTAACAAGACTGTCCAGCTCCTTCTGTGAAGTGTCCTTAGGCAAGACACTGGATCCCAAACTGCTCCTGATGGCCATCACACTGGTGTGTGATAAAGCAAATGAATGCTCAGCTTCCTTTCAGACGAGCACCTGCCATTGGTGCATAACTGTGTGTGAATGGATGAATGCTGGCACACATTAGTATAAAGCACTTTAAGCGGTTGTCGGAATAGAAATTAAACCATAATGTCTCTTCCTCTCCGTTCTCTGCAGAGGCTGAGCCATTTTCAGCAGACCCCTCTCACAACAGCTGAACAAATAGGTAGTCCATGTGACAGACGGGTCGAGCAAGGGGAGACTGTCCACTAATTAACTGATTACAGATGCCATTCTCTTAGATACAAAGTCTACTTTTTTAAAAGAAAGCTAATATGGGTTGCCAAATATGCTTTGTCAGATGCTAATATACCTGGCCGGCTCACCTAATAATATTCCAATATTTGCTGTAGAAAGCTCAACAAATGGTGGATACAGCCATAATCATCATATGAAATTATCATATGAGATGTGACTGATTATATCTTTGACTATGTGATGTACTATGTCACAAGTGTTTTTGATGCTCGCCTACTGCAGCTGATAAAGCTGTGAAACTTCCTGCTCCCTTTCCTTGCCTTGGACAGGACAATGCTGGATACACATGCAGATAAGTGAGACTGAGGTTTTTCTATCCCTCACAGAAGTGTTGGATACATTAACTATACCATTAGAAAGCCCTGCTCTTTATCCTGACAACTTTAAGATAATGTTATGCTCTCTCAACATCAACTCTGCCAGCTTGTAAGCTCATTGCCCACTGACTCTTCCTCCTCCAACATTAATCCAACATAATCCAACATTAGGTGTCCCTCAAACAGAATGTTTAGCATGTCTAGTGCTGGTGTGGAATCTTTGGGGTTCCTCTGGGATGGAACTGGTGAGAATGGTCCTATTCCTAAAGCAGGCTTGGCTGGCCACTATTCGACAGTGGCTCTTCACCATGAACAACGTGCTGTGTGTGCACAAGCTTCATTGCAGTTCAGGTGTGTTCCATCAGAGCAGAACTGACAGGTTTCATTGAAATTGAAATATTGTTTCCCACAGGTGGGCTGGAGAATCATCTTGCTCCAGAACTGGAGTAACTGTAGCTATTTAGTTGTTGCGCTAAAAGAGACAAAAATGACCTGCAGTGATAATCCCTGTTAGCCAGGCAGTGACATGACAACAGGCTCCAAGTGCTGTTACCTTAGGGAGCAACCAATTAAAATGTTAGTTAGCTTGTAGAAGCTGACATATTTCACTGGCCGTAGGAAGAAGGAAGCTATCTATTGGCAGTTGGACCAGGTTTTCAAGCAACTAGCACCCCGGCAGTGGAACTGTTTGCACCAGACGCTCAAGTTTTGTTGGGAGCTGCTTGTCTTTCAAGCGAGTAAAGATATCTGAAAGACAACTATCACTGTGTGACTCATATATAAATGATGCACTCTTCACGACTCCTGGTGAGTGCTCCTGCTAATACACAAGGGGGCAAACAAATAGAGAGACATCGAAAACAATGCTCTGAACGAGAGCCTAACTTACTATTGGAGCGTGTGTTTGGTAGTAAAACTATGATCTATGCATACCATGTGATCTGTGGGAGAGAGTTTGTGTACATAAGCAAGAGATGCGTACATGTGGTTACAGCTCAACCAAAGTCTTTTTACTTTCATCTGGATTTGAATTAGATATATTGAATTGACATGACGAATATAAATGGAAGCGATCTGTTTGTCTTGATGGTATACACACTGCAGAATGTATAGATCACTGTGTGTAACTTATTCAAAGACTGCCAGATGTGTGTGTGTGTGTGAGAATGATGCACAAGGAATAAAACCTGAACTGACTGTGTGTGACATTGTGTGTTCAACGGAAGTGTGTGTTGAGATTGAACTTGAATGCATGAGCTTTTGGGGCACTGAGCATCTTCAGCCTTGACATGCAGTCTGAATGTGTGTGTGTGTGTGTGTGTGTGTGTGTGTGTAGCAGGTTGTTCCTATGTGCCCCTGAGCAAAGGCAGTGGGGAATAGAATTCTTTCTTCCGTCTCACATCACTAAACAGTGGGGGTCAGTCGTCTGGTGTTTGTGCGTGTGAGATTATGTGTGTGTTTGTACGTGCACAAGTGTGTGAGAATGTGTGCATGTGTGTTCTGAGAGTTGCTATGGAACATGTCAAGACGTGGCGCTCAGTGGCATGGAACTGATTGCCCTGCCAAACCCTGACAATTACCATCCGGGCTTGGAGACCTCACCACACACAAACGCGCACACAGACACACAAATACACACACACACACACACACACACACACATTTTCCAATTCCAGGCTTCATTTAAAAAAAAAAAAATCGGCCATCCCAGCACCTAGTGATGGTTCTTGCTCTCCGGCCATCATATTAGGGGGGTATGTTGGACAAGATGATATACTCTGCCTGCTGCTGAGGTCTTTTCTCAGGATTTCTTATTTCTTCATACTGCTGATTTTCACACATTTGCCAAGACTTTGTCACAATACACAGCATGACCAATAATGACCAGCAGATTGGCCAAGATAATCATTAAATGTGTGATCAACATTTTTAACTAATGTAAAAACTAATTTTTACCTCCAACTATGGGTATTTGGTACTACACAAGGTGCCTTAGCACTGTTTCGGTACTGTGTCCGCTGTCTCTCAGCACACATATGCTGTTACTGGTATGCAAGGGGCTTGTAGCTCAAACTGTTATGATAAGCGCTTAGCATATGAATTATGCTTACTAACTCATTAGTAAGCATCTGTGAACCTGCCCGTGTGCATTTGTGCATCATCACCACAGACCTCAAACTTCAGCAGAGAGCAAACATCAGAACCTTGGACAAAGCAGCTTCATGTGGTGGATCATTACTGGCTGTCAGCACAAATGGCAGTCTGAGCAGTGGAATAGTCTGCGGTAAAGAAGATGGAAGCCTTTACTACACATAATGTAAATTGGTGCTCCAGGGTCAAACTGTCAACAGCAAGCTCTTCTGCACCTGAGTGAAGGTGTCTGAGATGAAACTCAGCACAGTGACCTGAACTGTGCACAAAGCACAGATCACATTTTAAATGCACACTATGTTTTGACTGCAATAACACAAGTGTTGCTCACCACCCATCCTACTAACTGGATTTTGTAACTGCAGCCTCTACTGCAAAATGGAACTTAAGTGAAAGAGTTAGTGAAGGTCCAGAGGTCATTGCAGACAGTGAGAGTCAGTGAGAGCCATCCAATCAAGCACTTGGATTGGCGCAACACTGCATAAAGGAACTACTTTTCAGAGGATGCCTGCCAAATTCAACTTAGGTACATTTTTTTCTTATTTTCCTGGAGATCAGTAAAGTACAGTACCTTGTCCCATCAGACAAAGACAACGCAGATAACTTTTTAAGCTGTTCTGTTGTTGTTCTGCAACTGTTTGCACAATTAAAGGCTGCAAATCAACCTGCATGCACCCCTCCCTTCTCCTCCTTTGGCAGTGTGTTGTTCTTTTACTGAGAAGCAGCTGACTCAGCTGGAGGACGCGCAGAGCCTGTTTCAAATTGATTATTTTGTTGTCTGTGAAGATTCTCAGTCATCCTGCTCTCAAGAAAATAATTAAGCCCAGCTGCCTTTGTCTTAGTAATTCAGTTAAATTTAGTTTTATTTATATAATGCCAAATCAGAACAGAAGGTGTCTCTGAGCGCTCTTCATAGAAAACAGGTCTAGTCTGTGAACCTTCATATTAAAAACACAACCATGTGCTTAAGTGCTTGAACTTTAAGGAAACTAATAAGGAGCCTACCAGAATAACCCTTACAAGTACCAGAAAACTCCTTCAACGAACAACTTAACTATATGTGCACATTGTGATAGTTTGTTTTTTTATTTGAAAGTATTGAAAATACCATGTAATTCCATGGCATTGTCATTTGCTCATTTTAAAGTAAATGTTTCACTGTAAAAGTCCAGAGATAGAGCGGCCATTCTATATTATGAGAGGTCATCCCAGGGTGAGGTTGAAAAAAAATGGTTTTGTATACATTGAAAGATGACTGATAACCAAGCAAATGTTAGTGTATTACTATTTTTCAATTGTCCTTTATTAATGCTTATTTATTTAATGCTACGCGATCAACCCATGCTCATTTTTCCATAGAGGTGAGTACAGTTCTCAAACTCTATGAAAATGCAAAGTAAATACCAACTGTATTTATTTTTCCTCCCTGTAAAAACCCCGTTACCCTGGTGTGCGCTTTGATAATGTCATAGAAAGGCTATTCTCTCTTTTATTATAGGGATTTGTATTTGTCAAACCACAGGAGACAGTGTCACTGAACTGGTCTGAAGAGCCACATTATGTAAGGAAACCACCTTGTTACTGCGTCTGTGTAAGAGTTAGAGACTTCATGAGGCCCCGACCACTGAAACATAAACACATAGAAAAGAGAAAGATGAATGATACTGGTGTAATGTTGTTTTTTACTTTGTCTGTGCTCTTTGTCTTTGTCTGAATATTAGAATAATAGAGCTGGCTGGTATAGGCAAGCAGGCATGGGTTCGCTGACATAGTAGGTGCTACGACATTAACATAGCTCTCCACATAGATCTCCACATTTTACAGGCACTCACAATTAAAATGCTTTTATCCCCCCAAAAGACAAAAACAGCTGAGTAGGCAGAAGTACAGCTAAAGTCACTGTCACAGTGACAGTGTGACGGTGAGGGAGAATGCTCTGGGTGTGCGTCACGGTGGCAGCTCAGGAAATAAAACATAAAGACCTCTAGATATTTTGATTTATTTTCTGATTAAATACGTCTGAATGTATTTGTGTATTTTCATTTTGCGTAGGACCTCAGAAGGAATGCTTTGGAGCAGGATTGCTTTATGAAAAATGTCATTTTAATTTGCTTCTCTGATTTAGCTCAGCCATATCGTGGCCTCGAACCAATGCCCAACATTCCTCAGGTGGTATAAAAAATCCAGTCTATACATTTAACCGCCTTAAGTGAAGGCAATATATTGTTTTGTGTCTACATGCATGCATGACTGTATGCACAGGCACACACATAGACGTGTTCACGAGCATGAATGTTTAATTCAACCAGGCTATTCTGAGCCCACCGTCATTATCTTTGTCCTCAAGTGGAACATTCCTTTAAATATGCTAATTCAGCTGGTGAAGGCTCTGGCAAGGTAATTGTTGAGCTTGTTGAGTTTGACAGTTTTTCTTGTTGTGTTTGCAGCAGACGTGCTCCCTCCGTGCACTTAACACAAAAAAACCTTGCTCTGCACAGCTTGGTTATGATGCTCATCCTAGAATAAAAGCTTCAGTCATGTCTTTCAGATTTATAACATATGGCATCAACTTTAAATTTGATCCTAATAACTGTATATGTATGTCATGGATGACTGGATAAAACAGGTATTTTAGCATGATCTTATAATCCATATGACTGTTTCATGGCTCCCTATACTTGTATCTATGAGTGAGGTCAGGAGAAACACTCCTAATTCTGACTTTGTCTGCTGACTCAGCCTAAGGCATGATTGATTGATAGTTCATTCAGTAGAGCTCCTGGCAGTCATGTGAGCTCAGTGTGGTTTATGGTGTCTGCATCGGGGATTAATAAGAAGATGGTCATGACGATCCTGTTTTCAGTCGTCCCGTGAGATGTATGTGTTCGTTTGGAGGTGTCTATGTGCGTCAAGAAGTATAACAGGAACATTAGGACAGTACAAAAGGAAAATAAGTAAAATCAGAAAACTTTATTATTATACACACACACGTTTTCAGAAAAGGTTTTGTGAATAAGTCTCTGTTATCTCTGCACATCTACAAATTGCACACAGTGATCTCCTGTGTACAGCTCCCTTTAGTCATTCCACATGTCTTCCATGGGATTGAGGTCTGGACTCTGACTGGGCCATTCTGACACTTTGTGTTTCCTCTTTGTGGCCCAGTGAGGATGATGCATATTATGCAGAGAACAATTCTGGAGGGGTGGTGATTAACAAAGTGACAAACATAGTGAATTTGTGAGTTGGAGTGAAAATAGACCTTTTTTATGTGGAGTGTGTACTGATGAGACTGTGCAAAGGTACTCAGAAAGCTATCCATAATACAATACATTAATATATATTTCAGTTAAATACTGTTTAGCACATCTCTTGAAAAAATAACAATTAAAAGAAAGTAAAAACAATAGTGGAATAAACATCAGTAATACATGTCGGGCAAAGACTGGGAAGATGGGGATGATTTCATTTAGGTTGTGTGTTTCTCTTAGTGGTGTTAAGAGTTTGAGAAATCAATATTCAATATAAGAGAGATCAATATCTTATATGTAAAATACATGATAAGATGATTAAATAACACTTAACTCTTAAAACTCTTAACAAAGGGATCTATTGACTGTCCACCAATAAACTAAAATAAAGTAACTTCAGTAATTAGTAACTTTACCATTCAGAGACACTGCTTGACCGTCTCTGCAGCTGTGATGGACGCAGCACTCTGCTACGCGAGCCACACAGAGTCGAGGTGTTTGTAGTGATACTCATGCTTCCTCATCATGTTTTGCTATATCTGCTGTTTTATGTTCCTCAATGAAAAAACTGGTTGTTGTTTATTTTAACTGGAATTTATCGTCTTTTGGATACAAGGCCTTTTTGCTGTGATGTTGTAATATTAGCCTTGTCAAATTGATATTTAATGTAATTGTAGCCTAAAGCTGTACATATAGCATTTCCAAATGAGGTCTAACCAGAGTACATTTATTATGGATTGCTTTTTACTTTTTTATAAATACATCTTAAAGTAAATGTAAACATGTACTTTTATGTGTTCATACTTGAGTATAATCTCTTTGCACCTTTTTATAAAGAAGCTGAAGACATCCTGGGAGGTAATAGAGGGAGGGGAGACAGAGAAGCACGCAAAGACAAAATCTTCCTCAAGGCAAAGAGGAAACACCTTTCATGATTGCTGCTGTTTAATTATACATTTGTCTGCAGTTGTGCTGCCTGGAGCTACAGTCCAATAACACAGCATCTCCAGCACTCTGCCAAATGTTACATACAAGCTACACCGCAAACACACCTACAACACGCTGCCTCAACAAGCATCAGCATTATTACAACAATTGGAAATAGATCGTGTTAATTTATGTGTTGTACATATTCAGGAGTAAGATATTTTTCACACTGTACACAAGAAAATATAGAATTCATATTAAGAATATTCAAATTTCTGGTTGTTTGCATACGTATAAGTGTGTGTGACTTGTGCGTTACATTCTTTGTAGAGCAGATGAACATGAACTTGCCATGAGCGGCAGCAGTAAAAGCTGTGTGCTAATAGAGTGCCATCGCTAAAAGCTGTAAAGACGAAGGAAACGTGATGAAAATGCGTGGACTTCAAACGAGCTTTGGCCTTGGAACATATCCACAACACACACACACACACACACACACACACACACACACACACACAAAGAGAGCTAGATGAATTGGTGGGGGTCGGGGGTAAAATCACCCTTGTTCCTCGTCTCTGCTATTCATTGTGTTGTCTATATATTTCTACATGTTTCTTTAAGATCTAATCTCATATTGACAGAAGATAATCCCCATTGAATATTAATAGTGGTTGCTACATAGATCAGACCACATCACTGACAGCAGCTAAAGCTCATGGGAAGTCTGATGTCAAACTGCCCAGCCAGGAGCTGAATCCCTGCTTTCTCCAGTGTCTGTGCTCAGTGACTGACAGCTGTTTAACCAGGGCTATTCCCAATATTACTTGTAATGAATGATGAGGTGGACTGCGTGGGTGTTACTTCAAATGTCCCGGCTGTTTGTGGGCTTTGATGACTGATTGGTTGAAGTGAATCCACTGAGGAGTGTCTTTGTGTGTCTGTCTTCCCTCATCAGGTGGTTGGATGGACAGAGAGATGCTAACAGTCTAACAGTGGCTCTTCACAGTTCTCCAACATCCCAGCCGCAGAAGACCACAGCCGTCTGACAGGTAGGCCTCATCCATGTGTGTGTCTGAACAACAGACTGAACGACGCCAGTCAGAGTCATCACAGTCACCAACTGCATACTTTGTTTGGTCCACAGCACTCATGACTAATATGAGTTGATTTCATCAGCTCAGTAACAGGTCCTTACACACAATGCAGCTGTCATACATTTGCTTTGGATGTCCTACAGTTATTATTATCTGTGTGTGAGTTCATTAAGCTCCTACTCTACCTCCTTGGAATTGTCACACAGTTGCTGTCTATGCCTCAGTGTCTCCTCTCTCTCTCCTATACTCTGTATAGCTCTTAAATTATGCTTCATCATCATTGGATGAAAACATGTGAAACATATCCAACATGGATCCATTCATCAATGCAATAAATAAAACTCAAACCATATGTTACAATATGTAAATGCTGTGTGTGAGATGCAGAGGTCAAAACATACCACATCATCATTTGTAAAGCAGGGTGCTGCATCGCCAGACCTGTTTCATTCGGTTTGAAATGAGCTCTATTGGGCCTTACAGTTTGGCTTGATGGTTATGTTTGTTTATGCCGGTGTGAAACAGTGTGGACCCCCAAGCTAAGCACAGGTGAAAAGATAGGGCTGCCTGTTTCAGTGGGTGGAGCTTGTCTGTAGTGTGGAAGCAGAGCAGATCAATCACAGGACAGACTTATAGTACATAGAAAATCCATCACCAAATGGTAATGCTGCCAGCAACTGGAATTTGATTTCACCATGCTGGTGGGGCTGTTTTGTACAGATGCTGCAGAGTGAGGATACTTATTATTACTGCTGGACAACATGTCCAGTAATGGTCTTCTTTATTTTGCCATTTAGGTCAATAATAAATAAATAGGGCTAAAATAATGAATATCAAAATATAAATAATGTCAAGGCAATAAATGTCTAACGAAATGTAGAATTTAAAAGTGAAAGTCCACGTGCGATTAATATACCAATATTCACCATCTTTCAAAATGTTTTTTTTAATAAAATCTTAGCATTTATTTACATATCATATATTTTCTCATTTATTTATTTCATAGCTTTATTTATTCATTTAATATTGACTTTAATGTTATTTACTGAATTACAGGCATGAAGGAGACCTAAATATTTATTATTATTGTTACTTATAAGGCTTTGCAGCACCTTTGCTTTGCATTTCTGTATTCAGGTTTATCAACTGTCAGGCCCGAAACATTCCAACCACATGAATAGTAATTCTACAATGGATAAAATGAAATGCTAAAAATGTTTCATGTTAGTTAAATTTAGAGTAACATCGCAACTCACCATATGTGACATGTAATTTTAATAATTAACTTACAGAAATAATAATAACATAAAGACATTACGTTCAGGGTTGTAGAGTTAAGGTCCATCAAGTAGCACACTGCAGAAATTTAGCATTACTATCAGAAACCACGATTGAACCTCGGGCTGGTTAATAATTAATCTGTGTGTGTGTGTGCGAGATGCTAATTGGAGTTCAATGCCTCAGTTGTTCTCTGGAGGCTGATTTTCATTCTCAGCTCTCACAGACTGTCATGTCGGCACACATGAAGATGGAAAACAAGAAAAACTGAGCCAGGGGTACTGGGAGGTCTGAGAGACATTCCAGACTGCAGGGTGTGTGTATGTGTGTGTGTGTTTGCGTTGTTCACAGTGTAACTGATTTGGATATTTAAAAAGCAGCCTATATTCTGTAGCATTGGAAGAATTGGAACAACCCCACCATTTATTCCCATTTTAACCTTTTCCGCTTTCCCTCATCATTCGCTCCCTGTAAAATCCCTGAACATCACTGAATATGTGTGCAGAACACATTCATGTGCTATTCAAAAATATCCCTATTCTCTTGACCCCCGGACAACTATACAATTGAAATCCCTCCAGTCATTGTATTTGTCATTAGCATTTAATTACGATGGTCCAAATGCTCTTAGTTGTTAGTGGTTAGCTGCTGCTTCCAGGGGGAGATCCAGAGCTCCGGGCTCTATAGGAGGTCTGAGAGGATTATGTGCCTGGCAAGGTGCTCTTTTGTGTGTGGAGACAAGGCAGCAGAGTAGCCCTCAGATCCAAGCCACAGGCACAGAGATGAGCTGAAAGGATAATTGCGGCAGTTTATCTTCTGAATGGTGGATTTAATGCATCTGTTGTTTTAACAAAGTTTAAGGTCATTGGTCTTTGCGTGATTTGAGAGCGTTGTCTGTACTATTTATGTATAGTCAACCATGATTGAGAGTGTCCTCCCTCGCTGTGGTACTCAGAATTGGCTCCTACGATATAAACTGTGCTGTCACAGAGATCTTGCAGACGTGTATGTCACACTGTGGGATGTAGAAGTAATAAAGCCACAGTCAGTGTGCAGCAGTACAACAGTGCACTATTAGTTCTAAGGGATGTTGCAAGATTGTGCAATTCATATTCTGGCACTAAAATGTAAATGGACATACAGTGATACACAGTGACATGTCATTAACTCTTTCTAACTTGAAAATGCAGCAAAGACAAGCTTTGGCCATAGAGCTGACTTCTACCAGTGGATTCTGCTTCATGCCTTACCTTATTCACATTGGTTGGTTTGTATATGTGCAGTGCAGTCTTGCAGCAGTCACATTTGAGAACAAAAGAAAGCCTGAATCAAATATCTGCTTGTTATTTCACTCTGTGACGCTAATGTTAAGCAAATAAAGTTATGTACAGTGCACCGCAGGGCTGGGCCTGACCCAGCTTTGACAGTGGAATCAGATCTGGCCATTCATCATAAAGATAAAAGTGCGCCACCAACTCTCTTCCTCCTATCCTTCCTCACGTTTTAATGCCTTTTTACATCAACAGTTAAGTAACAAAATTGAAACGTCCACACAGTGATGTACGTGTGAGCGTTCTGCTCATAGTTCAGTTATGAAATGCCAGGGCTGTCAGCTGAAGCAGCGATCACAGTGAATGTCAGCAGAGAAGTTTGCTCCAGTCTGTTTTGTGCGGTGGTTCATTCAACTTCAGTGACAGTCATCACCGGTGCGGAAAGCGTTGGAGCAGCCAACAAACTAAATTCTTGCTGCTCCGACCTGCACTGTTCAAGCTGCCCTGTGTCTCCGTCACCCCTCTCTGCTTCCATCACAGCTGGATTTCAACAACTTATTTGATCAGTTCTGCGATCATTGTACTCACCGCAGTCATGTGGAAGTACACAGTGAAAAAAAGTGGTACGCAGACATGGTATGCATAACAGTGGTGGGTGGAAACACTCATTAAGTTGCATTTCTGAAAAGAAAATCAGGTTAATTGATCTCTGCGTATCTCCAGATCTTCCTTTCCTGTTTTCTTTCCCATCTCATCTTTCAGTTTGGAGCAGATTGTAGCACCATTAAAATTCTTTGATGTTTGCAGTCATGGCTGAGTGGCTGTTGCAGCAAGTTACTGCCATAGCCATCTTGACTTGGGGCTGCAGGGCTGAAGTTCCAACAGAGGGGTTATCCTGCACCCAGTGGGAAATCCTTTACCCAACCACCCAAACTTCTGACTCAAATGTATCCAGTTGTACCCACAGTACTGAAAATCATCAGGCTTCTTTCCTGTGCATTAGCTTTTGCTTCTATCACCTCTAACAGTCCAGGATACATCTATAGGTGGGTGTCTGTGAGGAAAATTGAAACAGAATGGCTCATTTCCTGTACACAAACACTTATTGCAGACATGCATTGAAACACACACACACACACACACACACACACACACACACACACACACACACACACACACACACACACACACGTCATTTCCCAGCCACAGCATGCAGAGGAGCAATAGCAAGAGAACGAGCATGGAATACCAAAGGCAGCCCTGCAAGAAAGTTGTCAGAAATAAGACAAGAAAGCAAAAGAAAGTCAAGGATACAGATGAATAGAACAGAAAAGGGGAAGGGGAGGACATGCAGAGTGTTACAGGTATCTCAGAAGGAACTTGCATGCAGAACACTTTAACACTGAGCGTTTAATGCACAAAAGCTGAGGGTCATATTATGCTTCCTACCTGTCAGAGCTGAGGATTAACCATTAACTGCGGATCAATAAAGGTGATAGCATTGGTGTGTGTTTATGCTGAGGGTGTGTGTGTGCGTGTGTGTGTTTATGTCGGGGCAGGTCTGCCTGGGCATGATTCTCTGTTCCCTCCTGCTGCCAATTTGCCCACACACATGCAACTTATCCACTTATCAAGATTAAATAGAAGAGTAAGAGGTTGCAGAGAGCCCAATTTGGTGGGAATATCTACAGTGGTGCAATGATTATGTTGGTGTGGCAGAAGATTTGCACATGAAAACGCTGTGAGTGGGTGCATTGTCATGTGGAAACGCCCAACTGCCATCACACTCCAAGTTTCTAAGGCTGAAGAAGGTGTGTGCCTTTGGTCTCGGAGACTGAGGGCCTGTGCAGCGTAAATACTGCTGTATGTTCTGTAGACCCAATCCTCTTTACCTGTGACGATCCACAGCATGGAGGTTTGTTGACATCTGCTTGGAACGATGGCTTCTTCTTTCTATTTAAGCCGGATGATCAAGAAACGGCTGTGTTCTGCTCCTTGTGAAAGTAAATTGACCTTTTTTTCAATTAAAAAACTTTAATTTTCATTAATTTTAAAAAGTAATGATATAACAGGTCAATTATCTGGCGGCTGTGGCAGATTGTCCAATAATCACAAGATTGGAGTTTGGATCTTTGACTTCTCCAGGCTGCGTGCTGAAACCAGGGGATTGGGCAAGACACTAAGCTCCGAATTGCTCCCGATGGCTGTCCTATCAGTGTGTGATTGTCCCTGAGTTTCCTTTCTGATGAGCAGTTACATTCAGTGTATGAATGGGTGGCTGCTGACATGTAGTGTAGAGCGCATTTACCAGTCATCAAACATGTGCTTCGTATTTTAATATAGCCATGGTTTGTGGTAAAGATTTTGTGTTTGTGCTTCAGCAGACCCTCCTGAAACTCTCTGACTGGCGAGGGGAACAGTTGAAATCAGCTTCATGAACAGTGAGACTGTCATTGGCAGCCTTCGATTTGTCTGCTTTGTGTATCACATTAGATAGATATTCAAGCAGATCCAAGTCCAACCAGACAGTTGATTGATTGTAATTTCAATGCTAAATGGAGCGTACTTATATATATTCTAGTCTTCTAGCCACTACATGTCAGCATTCACCCATTCATATAGTATAGATGCAGTAAGGAAGGAAACTAAGTCACTCATACCTACATGGATAGAACAGTCCTCACAGCACTATGAGGTTCAGTGTCTTGCCAATGGACACTTTGGCACACAGCCTAAAGGAGCCAGGGATCGAATCGCCAATCTTCCAATGGGTCATGACCTGCTCTGCCTCTGAGCTGGAGAAAAAGAAGCGTAAACAGAATGAGAACCACAACCGACGTCAAAAACCGTCTGTAAGTCGCTTCTGTAACCGGTGTACGGCGCTTGGTGGGATATGTAATGTGTGTTTCTGTGTAGCACCTGAACAGCCCCACCTCCCTACCTGTACAGCTGTGGTTCCCTGTGAGTGCCTCCATGTACACTAGAGGCCAAGGCCTTATGGTTTTTGATTTAGAGTCTGAAAAAAAAACAGCAGGAGGAGAAATGACTGAAGGAGCTGTGTTCACGGTGACCTCTCTGGAAACAATAAAATAAAGAGATAATGCTGACGGGGTCATATTTCTGCTGTTGTTTTCTCCTTTTTTCGCCTTCCTCTTTCCTCAGGAAAATCAAACAGATGACAACTTTATTAACCCGAGACTGATTTATTCAGTGATGCACTTCATTTTGGAAATGGATGCTTGTTTTTTAAAAGGACAGGAACACTATCACTCTTTTAGATTGTTTGTGCCGTTGTTGGATTTTCTCACCTCTCGCCTCCATCTTTTTCTCTCCCGCTGTCTCGCCTGTCGTTATTTCTGAAAAGGCGGATGGTGGGAATAAATCTGGTTGGTTGTCATAAAGGTGCTTTTACCTTGTTCTTTCCCAAACCTGAGGAGCTGAGTAGATACTCCATCAAACTGATTACCCAGGCAAAGTGCGTTGAGCTTACACTCCATTTGACCTGCTCCAAACTACATCTGAGGGTCTTCAAACAACCATAGAAGTCTTCTTTAGAGAGTTAAAGAAACAACCCATGGCAATGCATGACCCCATATACTATACATCTGCCCTTCACTTTAAAGCACTCTTTGTACTCTGTTGACAAAGTATACAGAAATGTCTCATTAAGGGGGGCTTGAAGCAGTAGTGTTGGCTTACTGTTAATGATTCTGGGATGGATTGTGTCAGTTTGAGCCAATGCCTCACCCCTCCTCACCCCACATGCACCTTCAAAGCCTCACCTGACAGGGCAGAGATGAAAGACGGAAGGAACAGGCAGCAGTGGGAGGTGTGGAAAAGCGAGGAAAGGCGTAGCAGACGAATGAAAAGCAGGAATTAGAATCAAGAGAAAAGGAAGCGGACGAGAGGGGAGAGGGATATGTGAGGGAGCGCAACAGGAGGTGAGCCTTCATGCACCACTCTCAGAGGTTCATGTTGTGTTTTGGTGCGCGTGTGTGTGTGTGTGTGTATGCATGCCTGTCTATGTAGGTGTGTGTGTGCGCATGTGTATTCTATATTTTTCCAAGGACTATATGTATTCTTCAAAGATGTGATACAGTGTCAGCTCTGCATCAGCCAGGTGCAAGAATGTGACAATGCTGTGACGAGTAATGCGTTCACACACACACACACACACACACTGTTGCAATTCCAACTTTGGAAACCTGTCTCTGCACTGACACGTCAACTTTTAGCTACACCAACACACATACTGCTGGCTTACACCCTTACACGCATGGGTCCACACATAGACTCTGCACACATAGAACCCGAATCACATTCAAACACTGTATTAAGTGTATTTAAAGACATTTTGTGCACTGCAGCATGACAAGTCAGCAAGACATTGTCTAAAAAGACCATCAACCTTTTTCTGGAAATATGCTAAAATAAAATAGTTCCATACTTGGTGATCCTTCAAGTTTTGACATTTGCGACCCCCGCTGCAGTCCCAAACCTGCAACCCCCAACCGGTACCTTAACAGAAAACCAAAAAAAGCTCTCTTCTGTTTAGATTCCCTTGCTGATTGGTGAGACACACCGACAGTGTGCTGCTTTTCATGAACCTTCTGCAGCCTTTGCTAAAAATTGAGTCAGCTGCCGTGAATATGAACCAGAGTATACACGAGGAATCCAGGTGTCATTGTTTTTAAGACAATAACACCTGAATTAAGCATTACTGAGTAGTGATTGCTTTGCAGCGTGTCATCATTTTCTAGAATAGGCTCCTAGAATTAAATCTCATTAGATTCAAAAGGAACACAGTTTTCTGTTGTGTAACAAAAGTGAGTGTATGGTATGGTCTTTCCAGTGAGAAATGTAGCTTTACTCTGCATGCATGACCAGTCTCCAGTTTGTCTTTTAAAAGTGTTTATTGGAATTTAATGAATATTGTTGCTCAAGAGTATTGTTGGATCTTGAACCAACAGTAGCTAAAACCTTTTCGTAGCTCAACTCTCACATCAATGTATCAGTGCACTTGCACCGGAGTCGGACACATACTCTCCCACTCTCTCACATGTGCGTGTTATTGTATCTCAGGCCTTGTAGGGACTCCAAACAGCCTCAGCCCAAACCTCATTAACAGAAACTGCATCCACAACATTTGGTGCTTTTGCAATAACTTGTAAACACATTAAAAATTAAATTGCACCTACAGGCTTTGGAGCCACATGTGCATTTTAATTCACAGGCCTTCCAACTTCTATTAACAAGCGCTGTCCCCTCTAAAAATGGCCCTGGAACCAATGTTTGAATGTTTTGAATAAATGCAGATTATACCGGTGAGGGAGATTTCAGTGTAGCTGGAAATTGCTTTGACTCGAGAACCTCAGTGTGACATGTTTGTATAATTACATGTATAGAATTTGAAATTATGTCTGCTCTCACAAATATGAATAACAGAGTCTTATACAAGTGAAAACATGCAATACGATGCAAAAGATGCCCATTGTTGACATCAAGGCTACAGGATAACATATAATAATATTTAATGAATACCATAACTAGATAAATTGCATTTTGTTAGTGGGTTAATTCACACAAACACTACTGACTACCATTTGAGTAACAAGATTTGCGTGGAGATGGGCGGAGACTGGAATTTGAGTCCCATCATAATCCACTTCTTTGGCACGTTTATATTGTTTGTTATTGTTTTTGACATCATTATGATTACCTGACCGCGCCCAGCTGGGATGCTGGGTCAGAGTGATAGAGGCCATACAGCACTGTTTCTTCTTTGTGTGTAATGACTCTGACCATAGCCTGATCCATAACCACAGTTGTTTTAATCATTTTCTAGAGATGGCATGAACACATGTGTATTGTGGAAAGACCTAAAAAACATATTTTGAATGTTATAGATTTTGCAGAATCGCCCACTTATGACATCATACCTGGCGTTCTTATTGGGTCTTGGGTAGTACGTCAAACTAACACTGTGATGGTTTTGGTTTTGCTGTGGGATTTTTACAGTAAAAATAGTCTTAACACTGACCTGATCTTTGCCTCGATGTTGTTTCCCAAAGCGCACGCCTGGCCTCAGCAGATACACACAGAACAACACATGCACACACACAGAGCTGCACTTCCTGCCATTCGAGTATATATTAGCGGACTGAGACACGGGTGGCAGCTTCCCTCCGACAGATGGGAGTAGCAGGGGGAATTGGAGGTGCTCACTAAGCATGGCTGCTTGTCTGGTTTCCTTTGCAAGCTTCAGTTACAGTCCAAATCTGCTTGTGCCATTGAGCATCATTTCAGAGATGATGCAAACAACAGGCTTAAAGCAAATTGAGTTTTTCTTTAGGGATGGGAGGAAGAAGGGAGGCCATCTATTCAAACTTACTGCACTGTAGCATCTACTGAAAGAATGAAAAGCTTTGAGTGCTCATATTTATTAGGATGGGGATGATCTGGCTCTTGGTGAATTTGGTTTATTTCCAGTTGGTAGTGCTATACCCATGATATGATGCAATACACCATATTTTCTGTCCTGCTGTGATAAGTTTGTCCACTGGATACCATTATGTCATTTTGCAGACAAAGCAGCCAGCTCTTCTTCTGTACCACCCCTGAACACTGTCTGACTGACATGATAAAGTCACTGTCAGTGCTGGGTTCTGACATTTCAAGTGTTCAGTCATAAAAAGCAGGTCTGGAGTTGAATTTTAATCTCTGAAAGAAGTCAGTCTGGCAAAAGTCTTGCAAGCACGGACATACATGTTGATAAAAATACATATACAGTGTAACTTCACATCAGTATGCCCTCTGCCTATTGGAATTAACAAGAATAATGTCCTCCTGCACATCAAATAATGTGTTGCTATCAGGAAATTTTGAATGGCACAGGTAAAAGAAGAATAGACTGGGAAGGTACAAACTGACAAGAAGAAATTTATGTTGGACTGATTCAGGGGATTGAATCATAAATAAAGGAAGGTTTTGGAAATTCTGATTCCAGTGTGCTTTGCTTTTTTAAATCTATGCAGTTTATAAAAGCCTTATTTAATGAATCATTGAAAATTTTGTTTTTTAATCTTTGCTTTAGTTAATTTTCTCCAAAATACTTTGTTGTTAATTTTCTGTCTTTGCACAATAAAAATAAATACATAAAAGAAACTGGAAGCGCAACAACTTGATGAGACCGGGGTATTCAGTCAACAAGATGAAGGTGAGCTACCCTGTCCCCAGATGTTGTATAATCATGTATTCATATCAAAAACACTTTTCTTTATGTCCCTGCTCAGCCAAGCCTCACTTTGCACATTTTGAATGATATAAACATTAGAGATACACAAACATTATAGGTTTCATATGATATGAAAATAATCACTTTGGCTTAAATTTTAGAAATGTAAAAATAACTTCTCAAAGGCTGCAGAGCACATCAGTTGACTTGATCAGACTTAACATGTAATGGATATGGATACAGAGGTGCTATGGGTTAGAGTAACCTATCCTATAATTACAGTGCAGACAAACAGAGCACACATTTAAAGGAAACAAATTGCAAACATGCAATATCAAGCAAATATTAAGCGTAACAAGCTGAAACTTCGGGGAGACTGTAAGCATGTGCTGTGGAGGCTGGGGATCCAGAGGAAACGTTAAACATTTCTAATTTCAGCAAGTTTGGTTTTAGTAACAAATCTAATCAGATAAAACTTAACGGACATCAAACACTGCCTAGCTGATGGGCAAAGACAGTGCACTGACTTGTCAAAGCTGATGTTGGATCAGGTTAAACTTTTTTGCAAGATGACCCTGCTGGACCTCTGTGTGATCAGAGTGGTCTGATACAAGGATATTGTCTGTCTAATCTTGGGCTTGTGGTGCTGTAGTCCCATCACTGTGAACCAGTCTAGTGTACCTTCAACAGGCTGATGCTATGGGGAAGACATGATAGAAGCTGGCATGCCATGCTATTGTATCCAATTTGAAGCAGTGTGAAAACTGCCTGAGTGATGGTGGAGTGTGACCTGGCAGCGCAGGTCTGATATGAAGACACACTGAACTCAGGTCTGTCTCTCTCTGCCCCTCTGTCATGCTTTATCCATCTGTCTGACTCAACCAGTCCTCTCCTGCCATCTAATTCTCTCAAAACAAATCACACAGACAGACACACACACACACACACACACACAGACACACACACACACACACACACACACACACACACACACACTGGATGCCAGTATTGCACACAGCTTAGTCAGCCCACTCTCTCTGGGGTAACAGGGTGTCTCACACTGGGCCTTGGCTGGCAGACTGAGACATGTGGAGGAAACACACACAGACACACACAGACACACACACACACACACACACACACACACACACACACACACACACACTTGAACTCACTCACCCTGCAAGGCACAGATGGACACATGGACAGCCCTTCAATGACCAATAGTCTCCAAGGACAAACTGATGGCCCATTCACATGTTCTCTCTCTCTCTCTCACACACACAAGCCCCAAACATTGACATGGTCACACATTTACACACAGTCACCAAGTGGGTTGTTTAAGGGTCATGGTTTGTGTGTGTGTGTGTGTGTGTGTGTGTAGGTCCTTCACAGATGGACTTGCATTGCCATTAGGAGACATGAGGGGACATGGCATCATTAATAATACAGCCAACAGCCTGCTCTAAGGGCCTGGGTTCAACATTAACAAGCTGCCAGGCTGGCACACACACACACACACACACACACACACACGCATGCACACACACAAACAGACTCACTACACATTCTCAACGTCACTTTAGCTGACACAACTCCGCGTGGGATTTAGATGTCTCTTTTTTTTCTTTTGCAGAATGTCTTACATTAAACCACACTCTGCCACACACACATATCACACTCCCGCAGGCAGCAGATGGTGTGGTGGGCGTCAGGTACAGTAGCAGCCTCCTGACACCCCAAACAGCTGTTACCATTACAGCATGCTAATTGCCATCAATCAAGACAGCACCTCGGTGCATTCATAGGCAGAGTTTATGCCGCTGTGTGTGCTGTGTGTGCATGTGTGTGTTTAAGAGTGTGATATGGGAAGAGGAGAGGCAAAGGCAGAGTTTTTCCCCTCATTACCTAAACCCAAAATGATGTCCTCTCCCTCCTCTTCTGGAGGAAAAAACCCTGTGATGAATAATGAAGACAACAGGAACAGAGACAACGAAATCCATATCGTTGCATGTCTTTCCTGTACTCATTAGTGTCTCCTCATGTGTGGTTGTGTGTGTGTGTGCTTGCTCGTTATAATATGTTTGGCCGGTATTACATTTTTTATTAAAGGTTGGGGATGTGGGGGGTTAGCACACTGCTGTTGGGTGCAAATTAGTGTTTTTCAGCAAGCACATTTGATTAGTGCAAGCTGACTGGGATTGATGGTCAGAAGCAAGTCTGTCGATGCAGGTCAGACTGTACACGGCCACAGCGATACCGTTTCAAAACAGCAAAAATCTGGTTCAATAATCCCTCATGGTTCAAAGGCTGTTGCAACGCAGCAATGTTCATTATACCACATGACATCTTATGGGGTTCCGTCCTTGATGAAATCGTAACTGATCTTTAAATTTGAGGAAGATTTGCAGGGCTGGAGTTTGTTGTATCTGGCCTGTTCAGGCTAGTTGTCATGGTGAACTCGCAGACCTTGAAGCAATACAAGAACTAACTTTAAAGACTTTACACAGCTGTGATACACCCCCGCAGATGTTTTCACTTCCACTCGAGACCTCAGCTCAGGACTGCAGGCGGACTGTGCAGACTATCTGACAGACATTTTCTCACTCTTAAAGTCTGCACAACTCACCATTAGGACTTTAGCATCACACAAAGTCTGTTACTTATTTCAGAACATCATGGTTATTAAAAAAAAAACTTTTAGTGTGATAGACACAATGATCACTGAACATATACCCCACTACTGCTCAGGATCAACAGTTGTACAAGTCACAAGTGCTTTGGGTGGCCAGACACATGCGATGGAGTGTACCTTGTTCAGTTTTGAAGAAGACTTTCCAGTTAACTAAAAACATGGATATGGGGCCAAAATTCACAATATATATATTAGTTCCAAACAAGTTTGGATCTGTAGTGTGTCTAGAAAATTAGCATCATTTAGTAAGTGTTCTCAAAAATCTGTATCCAGATTTAATATTTGAGAGTTCTGCTGATGAATGCTATGATTATATGAATGTCACTGTCCTTTCTAAAACATTAAAGAAGTGTGTGATCAATGTCACTTGTGTTAATTAGTTCATTAGTTTCATCTGTGTCTTGTTGGTCTTCCCTAACTGGTGTGTTTATTCATTCTGTGTGTATGGTCCTTTGTTCTTGGCCAGTCATCGTAGTAAACTGTACTTGGATTACCAGCCATTTTCCTATGCGTTTCCTTGGATTCCTGATCTTCATTGTGCAAATTTTGGATTATAGTTTTCTTGAATTTGTCAGGCCGAGACAATGGACAGGACTCAGACGCAGTAGAGAAGGGTTTCTTTGACAGGCTTTTATTCTGGCTGGGGCAGACTCTCGCTCGCAAAATAACACGGCTATGAAAATTAACTTCTATTAAAGAAATCAAAACAGCAACAAAAAACTCTCCGTTCGGAGGACAAAACCTTCACTACTCAAATCCTATAAACAGAAAAGATTCCCTAATAAATCAAAACTCTACTCTTTCACTAAGATAACTAGAAATCAAAATCACTCACAAGGAGGATAAATCTATCTAGGCTTACGCTGGGAACTCACTCAAAACTCAACACAAAATCTCTCTCTCTGAGGGCAGGAATACAGACTATGAAAATTATAACAGAAAATTCTCTCACTAGGAGGCATCAAAAACTCAACAAAGACTCTTGCACAGGATGACTTGACTTGACTTGACTTGACTTGACTTGACTATAGAAAAAGGCTGGGGTGATCGACGGATGAAACACTCTGGCACAGGACAAAGGGAGACGCAGACTATTTGACACATGAGGATAATGGGGCACAGGTGGACACAATCAGGAATCAGGGAAGACAATCAGACAGGTGGCACATGAGGAAGGGCAAGTGACCTGAAACGAGAGGAGAGTTACTTTTCAAAATAAAACAGGAAATGACAAGACAAAAACCAAGACCAGACAAACCTCACCACGGTGTGACAGAATTTTGCTTGTTTTATGAATTGAGATTCTACCTGCCCCTTTATGGATTTGGGTGCATTGTGGACTCACTCGTCAAACCAAAGTTTCACATGTGGACACTGATCAGTGGCTATAAGCTACAGACCAAATGGCAGTCTGTCATCTGTGGAGAAGCACACAGAGTCAAAGAGTGACGGCAGTGTGTCAGATAAGGGTGCTGGTTGCTGATTGCTTTCACCAGGTTGTGCACCATGAAATCATCCTTCAGGGTCAGACTGTCAATGGCAAGCATGACTGCATTAGTCTGAGATGTCTGAGTAAGAAAGTTCGACACAAAGTATCTGAACTGTGCATGATAGCACTTCTCGCACAGTGTACTGTAAAAGTGCAGTCTCGACAGCATGGTAGGAGTGGTGTGGGCAGTGTTTTACTGCACAAGGTTACTACTTGTGGTTACCAAATTTGAAACAGGTTTCAGCGATGATGTGATGGCATGTCCTACAACATACAATATAAATTTAGTTAGGAATTACCACACAGTAAGGTGCAGTAAAAAGTTACTTATGTTCAAACTTTTTCTGTATATTATAGTCTAAACAATAACCTGCTGTGGTGTGAACAGTTTGTGTATCAGGTTTCCTGACATTATGTATTATGTATTAAAACCCTCCAAAACTATACCATACCATAGACACAATGCAAAACATTCTTCAATAATGAGCAGATTCACTCTTCTCATTCAACTATGTCTAAGTGCTTTAAAGAAGCAAATGGTAGTGCATGTGCTAAGGAACCTACACAGGTTAACATACATATATCCCTGTCAGTTAGAACTGAAGAAACCTTTAGTCACCTTTAGATGAGTGAAACATCTTCTAGAACCTCTAGTAAGTGCAGTTGCTTTTGTAAAGCACTTAAACATACCATGGCCAGGGAGACTGAGAATCTCCACAAACATTCTGCAGCCATCCTTTCCTCCAAACACTTCCTCACACCGCTTGTTGTCAATCCAGACCCAGAGTCCTGATTGAGAATTTCACCCTACAGAATCAATACTCTAATCTTCCTCTTCAGACCACAGTAGATAAGTCTGTCTAGTTTGTCTGATCTGCCCTCCTCCACTCAGAGCCGAGCTCGGTGTTCTGTCATCCTGGGAATAGGTCGGCTCCCCTTCCCCACACAGAGGACAGCTTTACATGAAAGATAAGTGGTTGGGAGCATGACTGATATCTGCTATGATAAAGAATAGTACGCACACCAGGACTGGTTAATATGGCCAAAATATGATCTTGATACTTTTTTTTCAAGTGTCTGGAGGATGATGATTTGGAGATTGATGATTTGAGTCAGTTTTCTTTCCATCCCAATGGCAAAAAGATACTTTATGTATAAGAAATACTAACACATTGATACTCAGTGTTAAAGCTGGGGAAATTAGTACTTTTTGGTATTATTGGTCAAAGCGTTATTACTGTTCTGACACACACAGCCTTCAGAGACAAGGCTTGTGTTTTGCCCCAAGTTGTATATCATGCAGGCAGAAGATTTCTGATGAACTTTAATCATAGTTTTTATCAATAAAGTGAATTCTGTTCCTCAATGAAAGTTTTGATCTTAACAAAGTAGCTCAGATACGTACATGTGATTTAATCTACACTCTCACTGACAGCTGTGGCTCAGAGGTAGAGCAGGTCATCCACTTAGATGATTAGTCTTTCGATCCCCGGCTCTTCTAGGCTGCATGTTGAAATGTCCTTAGCAAGACGCTGAACCCAAACTGTTCCCAATGTCGGAGCAATGATATATGATGTATGGATGTGTAGTTTCCATGATGAGCAGCCATTAATGTGTGAATGCTGACATGTAGTGCTGTGCTTTAAGTGGACGTTGGTCTAGGAAGATTTATTAGTACAGTCATTGTCACTGCTGTCTAAGTTAGACTTGTCTTCTTCTTATTCTTTTATCTAAGTGGTCATGCTTTGGTTTAGTGTAGGCCACTAAAACTACACGCTGAAAGAGGTAGGTGATCATGGGTCAAAGAATCCAACTTTGACCACCGGTCCTGTTAAAGGCACGTGGTACGTCCATTGATCCATTTATCCTGTCCCCTTCTCATCACGTTTTTATGACCATACATTGTTGCTTGTCAGTAAAATGTAAACACAGGTGGAACAAAAATCATGCTTCAGTGCTTCCGGTGAGGAACTGACGCAACTTTTATGTTAACTACTGGAACTACATACAGCATGCTGCTAGTACAACTGAAGTGCTGCTAGTCCTGCTGCTACTAATAATATTACTGCTCAGTCTGACTTTTAAATAAAAGCTATATGTATGTGCAAATTGTTTTTATAGCATCTAACCTCATGCGTGTGTTCATGCAACACACACAGACACACACTGTGAGATGCACTCCATGGACACTCTTCTTTTACTCTGTCTCCCCTTGTCTGGTAGAGTTTGAGTGTGTCCTTTTAATTATCCTGTGAAGAGCTTTGTCCTTGCTCAAACTTTGCTGGTTTGAATCAGCACTTCTGTGCTCAGCAGAGTCAGGTACATACAGTACAGTAGATACTGTGCTGACTGACTGACTGACTGTCTGACCGACTGCTAAATTACCAACTTCTGGTGTAGAGGAGACAAACTTTCTGACTGAGTGACACTTTTCGTAACATTCCCTGGCTGAGTAATGACTCCAGTCTGTCATACTGTGCTGCATGTCAACTCTGCATTGTCATATTACCGATTCACCTCTTATTATTTTCAGAATCAGTTTTAGTGAATTTATTTGAATATACACGGCACAACAATAACATTTCACACTGTTTTGTCTCATGCCCTTTGTCAGATGACTTCACATGTTGCCTTCCTGAGTGTTTAACGCTGAACTCTGCTGTCTGCTGAAGGAGATTTCAATGTAAGACACGGCATGACCACTGCAGTGTACACAAGCATAAATCGCTGAGTTGCTGGGCTCCCTTGACTGCTGATGTTCCTGTTTGTCATTTACCCAGAGGCTTTTGTTTGCTTCGCCCGTTTACCCAGCAAACCCAATCCAAAGTGTCAGACTCGCACTTCAAAGAGATCGCTCTCCTTCTCACTACTTCTCATCTAGCCTGGTTTGCATATTTCAACTCGCTCCCTGCTGAGTCGCGGATTGACTAGGCAAACATTTCTAGGATTACCACATCCCGCACTGCTCATTCTCCTATTGATGCTAATAACTAGTAGGGTTAGAGTGAAAAAGGCCTTTGAATATTCACACTTGGACTGTGTAAAGCCAACAGTGGTGTACCTAGATGTTCAAGCAACGCTATAAAGTTTTGAAAGACGAAATAACACAATCTTCCTCTCACAAAGTCAGTGTAAAACTAATAAACTCACCATTAAACTATCAGTTCGTTACAATGGAGGCTCCAACAACTACACCCATTTTATATCAGTGCAGCTGAGGTGGAGCAGGTGAACCATTTCAGATTTTTAGCATCCCAAATGACCCGTCAAGGACATCAGGCATCACGACCTTGGTAAAGAAAGAAACTGTATTAAACTTAAAAAATAAAGCAGGACTGTGGGATGCTTCCTGTGCCAGGAAGGAGGACCAGCAGACAGCATGGTTTGTGCAGAGCCCATGATAGGAGGGATATGCATTGGGCGATTAAAAGAATCATTGGTGCACATCCACTGAGCATCAGTGGTGCTCAGCAGTTTCCCTGTAACGTCAGTGATATCCGCTAGTTGTCAGAGCAAAGCCCAGAAGACAACACCCACCGGCAGCTACAGCCTGTTGACTCTGGTGCCATCTGGGAGTGGCACAGACATGCAGGTGATATAAAAAATAGAAAAGTGCAGCTTTCTAAACGTAAAGACAGATATAATAACAATTTAAATATTAACCATATTCTATCTTTAATGTGATCTGATATCAAAACTCTGTAGAACAAAAATATTTATTTATAAGGATCATTTTAAATTAAAAACTAGAACACTTTCAAAAACCCAGTTTCAGCAGAGTTATTTTGTTATGCAACTCTTTGTTGTAGAATAAGGAATGAATGAATTGCCTGAAAACATGAAACGTTTTCTTTGGTGCTCCTGAAGGTGTGAAAATTAGAAATTAGAAATTAACATATTAAAAAAGTATAGGATTATACTGCAATGATATCTTTAATACGGGGCCATTATTACGATAAAACTATTTACAAATGTGAGTGAAGAGGCTTGTAATTGCATCTGTGTGTGCATTAGAACATTTGTCAATGCGTGTGTGTGTGTGTGTACTGAGATTTGTGAATGTGGAGATGAATCATCAAATTTGTATTCACATTCAGTGTGAGTGCAATCAGACTGATGTTAAACAAATCCCAAAATATGTATTCAGATTTGCAAGAGCATTAAGATTTGCACATGTGTAGACAAATCTGTAAATGTGTACACAGATCTGTGAATGTCTGGACAAGCCTGTAAATACATGCATAGGTATTGATGGCTGAAACGTGTCTTGCTCGTGGAATTAGAAACATGGGCACGTCATCAGTCACAACTCAGAGACTGCAAATGTGTCTGTGAGCCTCAGTGGCTTCACAGCCTCCGTACCACCAGCTAGTGTTAGCACCCATTGATTTTAGGAGCTATATTGCTGGGCTGGGTACTTTTACGACAGTAAAAGCACAACCTTAAACAAGCATATTAAAAAGTTGAACTACCCCTTTGTACATGCTTTTGTTTAGAACTGCAGCACTGTTCAAAGTACCTTTGTGGTACAGGCGCAGCATCACAGGGGCGAGCGTTTAGTGAACGTGCGCTTCTTCTGGCAGTTGAAAACTGGTGGAGGAACAGATCGCTACTTAGACTTTTTAGCCATTAACACCTATGCTTGTATTCACTGATTTGTCTACAAAAGTCAATACAGTTGCAAATGTAGAGTTTTAAAGATTTAGTACACATTTAGAGGTGTGTCCATGCATTTACAAATCTGATCATGCAGACACAGGCTGAGGTACAACAACTCATCATGCAGCTCTTTAGTCACATCTGTAAAAAGTTTTTTGCTACTACAATGGCCCCATACCAATTAACTTTCTCCACCACAACACACTCATGGTATAAATGATTTGCGGAAATGATCACAATCTTTATATTTCCAAAGACTGACATATGAGATTTAAGAAGGCATCACTGGACTGTAATTGAAATAATGTTCTAAAGAAGGACAGGATGAGGGGACAGACTTTGGTTTAATGTTTGACCGCAATGTACAGACTACTCTGTGAATTAGTGAATCATTATGAAACAGGTCTGTTGAGTTTACAGCAGGGTAAAATTAGTCCTTTCAAACTGAGGTAGCAACTGTCCTTTCTCCAGTCTTCTTTCCTTTTCCTTGTGACTTTCTTCCACTCTGACTCCTGCTCCTACCCATACCCCTCTTATTTTCTGAGTTTCAGTTAGAGAGTTGATTGACTTTGAGAGGGCGATCAAGCTCGGAGGGTCCGCTGAGTGTCTCTGTGGAGAGTTGAGGACACCGATTAGCTCCTCGTCTGTTGTTGTGGGTCCCAGCAGCAAGGCCCTGTGCACTCTTTGCAGAGGCTCTCTGTTAGAGCAGCGAGCAGCCGCTAATGCCAGCAGCCTCATTTAAAGAACACACTCCAGTGGGGCTTCATGTGCTGATGCTCTGTCTCTCTACAGCTGCCAGACTATTTGGATTGTCCCTCTGCCTCTGCTTTTGTCTCTGTGTGTGTGTGTGTTTGTGTGTGTGTATCCATTGGGGTTCTCAAATAGCCAGTAACCAGAGGGAATATTCTCTCAGGCGCAGGTTACAAACAACCAACCTTGGCTAATCTCTAAATTACAGCCAGGAGGTCTCAACAGAGCAGCCGTGAGGGGACATACACTGCAAGTGTGTATAGTCATATTCGACTCCCTGTGTACATGAATCAGTGTGTGTAGCATATGAGCAACAGTATTTTTGTTTGTGTGCATGTGAATGTTTGCATGTGTCTATACTCGTATTCTTGTACTTGCATGTATTTGTGTGTGTGTGCTACTCTCAGGAACACGTGTCAGACTAAGTAGCAGTTAATTTGGAACAGCTCGTCCAACTGGGAACGAAAGCTGTGTTTAGGTAGAGCAGCGGTTAGCGACGGGGGCAGGTTGGGGTTGGACAGGTAGTGGTTATGGAAAGTCTCATTGAAATGAATGAAAGTTTGTGTCCTCAGAAGTGACCAAAGTGTTTGTGATAAACTTGTGTGTGTTAAAGCGTGCGTGAGTCTGTGTTAGCGTTAGGGGCGCTGTTTCTGACAGGGATGGAGTGTGATGTGCTTGTCGGGGCTAATTCGGCTTCAGCCGTCTTGACATTTCCCAACTATTTGATAAGAGGCGGAGCAGATCGTCGGCCCGGTTGATGAATCTTTTATTTACTGGCTGCAGATAAAACCATTAATTTCTGTTAAGTAATGAGTGTGTGAGCCCAGAGGGGAGGAGGGGAGAGTGAGGAAAGGCATCATCACCCGCTGGGACATCGGCAAGGAGATGCTATTCATCACCATTAGATACACTGACACTGTTTCTGTCTTTCTCTCTCACAAACACACAGACAAGCATCTGTGGTCAATATTGGCCTTTCGTTAGAACAATTCAATTCTGGGATTTGGCGATGTTGTGTAAGATTAACTTTTACACTTTCATTAAGATTCATTTTTATTTATTTTGATTTTAAGGTATTTAATCATTTTACAGAGGAACTTCGGTCTATCCCTAGAAATTCTGACTATGCCAGGTTCTCAAACTTAATAAAACAGAATCAAAATACGAGTGAATACGAGTTTCTTTTATTGTGAACACGAGGGAGAGGACTCCTTACACAGTGTCTGAGTTGTCTCTGTCTGACAGACGATTCCCATCTGTCTTTCTACTGACAGGAAACAAAACTTACATAACTCACGGAAGCAGCTTGGCTTTCATATTGTTCTAAAAACAACGTCAGCCAAAGTGACTCGTTGTAATTAGCATTCTGTGCACACACATGGGCTTTGCTACATATCCAGCTTCAGGACTATATGATAAAGGTATCTTTTGTTGGATCAGTGTGCGTAAATGGGTGAATGCTGACGTGGTGGAGAGCGCATCGAGTGGCTTAAAGACTAGCAAGGTGCTAGTCTGCTTGGAGTGGCACTCCTTCAGCTTTTTGAAAACTTTATTTATTTAGCAGTTACAATTTCCATACAACAGAGTCCACAGTTCATCATTGAGGAAAAGAGTAGAAGGACAGGAAAAGGGAGGGGAAGGAACAATACAATAAAGATTAAATTCACAAAGAAGTTTGGTGAAT
Source organism: Datnioides undecimradiatus (assembly GCA_008933995.1). NCBI lineage: Eukaryota > Metazoa > Chordata > Actinopteri > Lobotiformes > Datnioididae > Datnioides > Datnioides undecimradiatus. Next base: position 561,751 of record WARS01000066.1, on the reverse strand, counting down.
CAGATATCCTGTACACTCCACGGGAGCACTCCGTCTTTGTCTGAGGATCTCCTCTGTCTGGGTTGTGAGTTCAGTAAGTTGCAAAACTTCCTCTGCGCCCGTATGTTGGCCAGTGGAGTATTTATCCGTGACGCAGCATGCATTTAGAGTGGTGTGCTCACCTGATCATTGGATAACCTGCAGTCCTACCTGGCTGTTTAGCCGTTTAGCTGTAAATTGCTCCGCTATGTTTACTAAGTAGCCTCTAAGTGTCTGTCTGCTGTTTGCGGCTGGCTGCGGTTGTTGTTGGCCCAAGAAGTTAGATGAAGAAGCAATGGTTGTTTGGAGCCGAGTGGATATGCAGAGTAGGTGATAATTCTCCATGGGTTTGTCACAACATGTGACCCCTTTTACCCACAAGCACCCTGTGATCTATTGTTGTTTAAAGAAACAAAACAGAGCATTGATTCCAGCGGCTCCAGGCAGCCACGAGATGCCTATTTTTAGTTTCAGTGACAGTTCTTTTAACCCTCTTATTGATTACTTATGCAGTCAGGTCGTGGCTGTGTGGAACGCTTTAATTCAAGAGGTTCAAAAGTCGCACAATGTATGCATGGGGATCTTATTTTCTGCGAACATAACCATATTTAGATATTTAAACACAAACAACACAAAAACTGGATGAATATTGGTCAATGCTTTCATTAAATCTATACAGCATGGTGGTGGCAATGACAGCATGATGCAGTGTTATAACTGTGTTCATCTGTAACAGCTTCACACACCTGCACGTTGTCAGAGTATCTCTGCACCACCTCTCTGACTTCATTAGAGCCCTTCAGTGGAATTCGATTCCCCTAGTTTATTATTAGTCATTCCTCGCCATCTAGTTTGCAACCGTTCATTTCCTATTTCCTCCATTTCCCATTCATTTCACCTTGATAACCAGTTAGCCTCTTTCTTCCACCACAATCACTCTTCCCATCCATCAGAGGCTACAGAAGAGCTGCCAGTTATTGTCCTCGCTGTGTTTTTTCTGTAGTTCCCAGCTGATATGTGTTACACAGTACAGGGCCGAGCTATTATGAAGTAATAATTGAGTAATTTTAGACGGAGGCCTGAATGGACCTCTTTCAACCAACGTTAACATGCATTTTGTGATTGCGCCTAGTCAGATTGTCCCAGCTACATTTCCTGCTGATGTGAACATGCCTCCGCACTGCACCCTTTGCCCACCTTCTGGTGAACATACCTCATACTGCTGATAATGAACAGAAGCCCTAACACTCTAAACATAAATACCTTGATACCTAAGTGGAGATGAGTACACATCACTGTGTTACTGACTCTTAACTGTGGCCACCAGCCCTGGATCTTAAGTGAAATTACATTTAATGGGCTGACAAAGAGGACAGATGACAACAAATTGATTAGATTGTTTTTTATTTTTGATCTGAAATAAAGTTGCACATTTCATAGCTGAGGTTTATTTTTGTGTACACTTGCCTTTTTTTGGGCTTTTTTTGCGTGAAGTGCTTCTGCATCAGCTTTGGTTGACTGAACCTCCATAACTACACAGTGTGATTAGCACTGAGAATGCAGGTTAAGGCCAAGTAGAAAGTTGGATCACTTCAGATCATGCACTCCTGTTTTCCTCTCCTCTCCCCTCACTCTCATCCAGTCTCTCAGCTGCACACTCTCCCTTTCCCTCCTCAGCCCCCTAGAGACATCACACAATGAGCCAAGGTGTGAAGATTAATTAGATGTGATGATTAAATTAATGTGCTTCATTACTGGCCTTTAACAGCCTCTGAGACAACAGCACTGCAAGACATATATCAAATAAGACATGAACACACAGAAAAAAAAGCCCACACCATAGTGACCACTGTCATCACCATTACCAACTGAAATACAAGGGGCACTGACAGGATACATCACGGAGGCGGGGTGAAGTGAGGTTTTTTTACTCGTCACACTGATTTTGTCCTTGTAGCATGTGTGTGTTTGTGTGCAAGCTATGATATTTAAAGTAGGATCTTCTGGAAAATGACTTGAGGCACTTGGCTGCAGCATTTATTAGGATTTAGATTTGAATTTTAAGTTTGAATTCAATTTAGCAGCTCAACTAGATCATTTTAACTCCAGGACCAAGGCTACACATTGATTTAATTGATGTATTTTGATGTGCAATATCCACAAGGTTGCTCCGCTGTTTCGCATTGCAGCTGCTCCAATTAGGTATGTATTTTAGTCTCTTTTAACCCATATTTGCTTGTACATACACACCGTTTTCACAGTTTCCACCTGTTACTGGCTGTATACTTGTGCACAATAAAAAAGAAAACAAAATCCACGCATAAACAGTGGGTGATGTCTGAGCAGGTGTGCGTGGGTTACGTGGTCAGTGTGGCAGCTTTAGTGATTATAAGGGACTTGCCCTGTTGTTGGCATTCTGCTGCAGATGTGTCACAACATATTCGGGTCCCATGTGTTTTTGAACTTAAAGTAGGGATGCTGTCGTGTGCTGTAACCTTTTGTTGATAGAAGTAACAGGTTTACAGGAGACAGCAAGCCTATGAAACATAACAGAATGAAATTATGACATTCATTACACGCACGAACATTTATATTAGCAGCATTTCAATTCTGTGATGTAAATAGTTAGTAACGCCGTAAACGCAGTGGTTGTAATTTTTCTGTCCGTTGCCAGTGGATCTCCTGCAAATGGCACTTAATGAGACACCGACTCATTTACATGAACAGAGCGATGCATTGGAAAGCTCCATACGTGCACGTGGGGGGCCTCAGAGGAGTCAAGTGTGGTGATAAAAAGCAAGAGAAAGAGATTAAAAGGTGAGCGGGAGGGTGTGATGGGAAAGCATCGGGTCAGGAGCGGGGTGCACCGTATTGGTAATTTGCATGTGACTGAGATTACTCTGTGTTTGTTTGTATGTGTGTGTGTGTGTGTGTTTCACAAAGGTATAGATAGATCAATCTGAAGTTTATAATGATTATATGTGTACAAACCCTGTGTTTTTCTCTATTCAGGCATGGAGTGTAGGAGAAGTGTTAGAGATGCTTACACAGAATAGCTATTTAGTGTGTACATATCAGTCCATTTGGTGTGCATAAATAATATGTGTACGGTGTGTGTGTGTGTGTGTGTCTGTTTATGTGTGTGTAGAGGGAGAGAGAGCAGGTTGATCTGGATGCAGCTCAGGGCTCCAACCCCATCACTGCTGCTGATTTATCTGCTGTTTTCTAAACCACTGACAGGGGAAAACAAATTCATGTGAACATTATACAGTGCTGCAATCTCTCTCTCTTTTTCTTTTTATCTTTCTCACTCCCTCACTCACTCCCTCGTTCACTTTTGCTATATGTTATTTATTTATTTTCGTTCTATTGCATTTATTTAACAAAAAGAGGGAAATGACGAATGGCAAAGCGTTTGGGCACTTGACTGCCGTGCCTTAGTGGCAACAAATACAGATACAAATAAAGCACATGCTGTTCCATATGTAAGCACACGCAAAGGCACACAAACAAAGAAAGTTGCACACCTTCCAAATCAACACATCCCTCCCCTGTGGTTCCTGTAAGTAGGCAGGTCTCGGTTGGCCAGCATACCGCCATTTAGTTTATTAGAAATCCAATTTTGGAAGGAAAAAGTGTGTATGAAGGATCAAAGGTAGGAGGAAAGAACAGAAAAGAAAGGAGGAGGGGAAACAACAGCAACAATAGAGATAGACAGATATAAGTGGTACAGCCGGTATGGTTATTGTCAGAGATGCTGACCAGTGGACACACAGATAAGACAGAGGCGTGGATCTTTTAATGGACGTTTGCATAATATACCATGCGAAGTACATGCACACAGTTACACAGGCAGGTAGATCGCTTTACTGCGCACAGAGGGATCCACTCTGGAGAGGTTTTAATTTTGACTGCGCACGCTCTCTCTGCTCATGATCGTCATTGTTGTCTCCTGACAGCTCTGTACACTCAACATAGATTAGGTTTCTGCCGCTCAAAGGATAAATAGAAATTGAATTACAGTTTTACTCACGCAACTGTGGCAGGGAGGAATTCCATTTACTATAGAACTGCAGCTTTTCCATCCAGGCAACTTGTTCTTTTGGAGTATTTTTAACAATTGCGACTGTTTTTGCAGTCTCTGTAGAGCTGCATCAAGGTACAAGCCAAAGATCATGTGATTGTTTCCGCTGTTCCTGAATGCAGCACAGTTTCTAACGAGAACTGTTGTACGTTAGCACACCAGTTTGTGCCTGAAATAGCATACCAGGGTAATAGGCCGTTATGTGATCACTTGCAGGTGTGTATCTGTGATTTGTTGCGAGCACACATCAAAATCTGGGTCAAGCCTCATCAGATCATGAGGCTGTACTGGTTGTTTTGTCCAGCATTAACCTGCTGTGCACTGGGAATTTGCCCCCCCACAGGCAGGCTGTCACCGACAAGCTGTCTCCTGTGCTGTTATAAAGCATCTGAGAAAGGAAATTCAGCGCACCTGAACTGTACGTTGTGCTGCTTTAGTTTCTATCATGGCGCAGCATGAGCACACAGTGCATTTAAAATGAAGGGGGGGGTAGCTGCACCAACACAGCTACTGCTCCCCACCTGCTCTTTTTGGCGATGGTAACTTCTTCCTCTTCTCCACAGTGCAATTCAGGCTGAAGGGTCATTGCTCTGACACAATGCACATGGTACAGAGGACATTTAGCGCCATCCCTGTGATATCCTGGCTCGTGCCAGGAGCACAGAAGGCAGGTCATTGCAGCACAAGGTGATTTTGAAGGCAATGGGGGTTTCTGCTTGTTATAGGAGCATTCACCTTATTAACATCATTAATGTTGCAATCATTTTAAATTGATAGAAAGACAGAGAGGGAAAGACTACAGCAGCAGGGATATGTGCGGCATAAACACACAGTGTGCACATTTTACTGATCCTACAGCAGCAGTTCACTGACACATTTTCAACGTTAGTAGCACTGTGCCACTCCCGTCACCATGCAGGTTAGTTGAGAAGGTCAATATTAGTCAGTCAAAATTATCTCCTTTTCCTAAACTCCAACTCATCAACATTTAACCACATGGATGCAAATGTTTATTGTTTATTTTCAGCCATCTCGGAAAATAAAGGATCTAAAGTTTTACATAACACGAATAACTGAAAGCCAAATTCACATGAATATTATACAGTGCAGATGCAGCTCCCTCTCTCTTTTTATCTTTCTCACTGACTCACTGACTGACTCACTCGCTCATTCCCTTGTATTTGATTTTATTTATTTTGTTATTCTCTATTTATTTGAACAAAAATGAGAGTATTAGCCATAACAGCTGGGGACTTGACTGCCAGGCATACAGTGGCACCAAATGCTGATACAAATAAAACATACAAATAAAACATGCACATGCAACAACACACAAACAGCACACAGAAAGGAGCAGCCAATCCAGGCCCATAAACCTGACCTACACTAAACTATGACACTACATTATATTTATTTACCCGATGCTAAGTGCCATGTGGACGCAGCGCAGAATTGTTGGCTGCAGATTGATTTGGATGTAGGGTTTGACCATTCCCTGGATGTGGGATGCGCCAGAGCTGTTACAAAACCCTGTGTAAATGTGGTAACTCGTTCTTTACCGAAAGTTCCCTGCTTTCTTTTTCTTTCCCGAGTTTGTTCCTTCAGTTTTTTTGTGCCATGCTCTCTCTCTGAGTGTGTGTTTGGGAGAACACACACTCACAAGATGAAAATAGACCTCTGTGGGTGCTACACTCTCCCCTCCCTCTGACAGACTATCCTGCTCAGGAGCTGTGTGTGTTTATGTGTGTATGGGTGTTGCATGTTAGTATGCGTACAGAGACGGCGAGGGAGCACAGGAAAAGCGAGGACACCCCATTTGCCTATTTTTGATGCTTATGCAACTACCAGACGTCAGAATATGCTGAGGCAGTGTGAGGGAAATATATATCGGATCATCATCAAAGGTTCTTTGTACAGGAAAAGCGATGGAGACAGAGAGGGAAAAAAATAGAAGAAGAGAGAGACATGCATTGTTTTTCTGCTGTAATTGAGTCATGGTGATAAGTAGGTAATCCTCAGACTGGCATCACACAATACAGCAGCCCTGACCTTTAGTCAGGGGAGGAAGAACATTAACGTTATATTTTTCTGTTTTAATGTGAATTATTTTTCTTACTTTTTATTAACTTTGACTTTGCATGTAAATATTGAATATTTGGATATGAGAGAAAAATTGAGGAGTGATATTTGAGCCCCAGATGCAAAAACACATTCATGCATTGTGAAATGATTTTGTGGAAACACGCACATGCACCCATGTGGTTCTCTACACCGATAAAACCTTGTAAAAGCTTTCCTTGTTCTATATGTGTGTGTTGTTAGTAATGTCAATTAATATTTTAAATATGATTATGCTGAATTGGAAAAACAAAAAGCAGATCCAGGTTCCAGTGATGTGGAGTTTTACTCTCTGACTCTCTCTAAAGTGGTTCCCCTTGAGAAACCTCGGGCTGGGCTACCTTCCTGGAGTGGCCCCAGGTGCGAGGCACTGCAACTAAGGATGATGGGTGTTTACACACATGATGGAGAAAATACTAAAAGGGTATTAATTGGTGGAACAATCAAAGATAAAACTAAATTTATGCTGCTGTCCAAGTGCTTTCGCCCACTTAATTAAGGGAAAATGAGACAATAAACTGGTATGAGCCCAATATGGAAACATCCCTATCCCATCCCATAGAAATTCCTAATGTAAGTTGATCAGATGCCTGCTGAACCTTATGACAGTATTTCTGATGTGTATAAAACTCAAAGAAATCCAAACAATCAATCAGCAACCAATGATTATCTCCAGCTTGTTGTAAAATAGCCACAGATAGCTGCACTGCAAGCACATCCTAATTAAAAGATGAACATAAACATGAATGGCTACATTGAAGTAAAGCTACTGATAGGGCATGGACAACTTTTTATGAAGGCTCTGCAGATCAACATGAAGTACAAAAAAGGATGGTATGAATAAAGATTTGAAAAGTTGTGTGTGAATACAATGTCTCTCTGGAAGGATCTGCTAATGTATCAGCATAAACAATCCTCATTTCTCTTCAGAGAAATTAAAGATTTTGATGATAAAGATTTAAATATGCATGTGAATATTAAAGCATAGTAATGAAAGTCAAAGTCATAGTGACAAGGACAGACTTTACTATTTTAAACGATAGACAAAGGGCAAACCTAGGAGTTCAGGTGTTTTCATATGAAATCAAAAAGCAGCTATGCTGAAGCACACAGACTTATGCAATTCCCGTTGGACAGTTAGACAGAATGAAAATTGCAAATGCCAGAGAAAACATGGAGGAAGCTCTCAGCTGGAGCAATATCAAGTCTGATGACTGAAATGCATTACATGCCTATGTCCTTTACCTTAGAGGATGTTGCAATGCTTTGAAAGAGCTGAAAAACATGACTGAACTAGATCTTGCATCTACTTTAAAGTTCATTGTATCAAAACTGTAATAAACACTAGGGGAACAGTGGATCATGGCATATGAGCTTTTACAACAAAACCAAGAGAGGGCCAAGCAAGCAAAGGAGCTTCAGTTTTGCAAAATCCACTCTATGGTGTCACAAACTTGTATTCTTCAAAATTCACACCTTGGTGATCAAAGCCTTTATTCTGCAGAATCCACTTTGGTGACATTCCGAATTCCATGGCCAAGGTAATTATCCCTAAATATTACACAGCAAGAAACTCCATCAACAAACTAAAGCGACAAATTAAAAGTTGTAGCTTCACCATGGCAACTGGAATTAGGAAGATTAAAACTTAAAGTCTACCTGAATACCTGTTTACAAGTAAAGGTAATGGTTTGTCAGTGGATCTCTTGTTTCTTGTTTCCGGGCTGTAAAAGTTTGCTACTAACAGAAAACTCTTTTAGCAGCAGTACAAATACAAGTTTTTAAAAGGCAGCAAAATAAATGTTAGCAAATGCATTTCTTAACCCTGCAGGAACAGTTTGTGCAGAGAATATTCTAAGTCAACTCAGTGCTGCAGGATAAAGGGCTTAAGTTCTTCTGCAAACCACGTGTCAGAACTGGGTGGTTTGAATTGGGCTAGACGAAGTGAGCTTCATGGAACATCAAACCAAGGACATAGGTGATAATTTTATCTCAGAATGGCCTCTACAGGTGGTCTTGGAATAATGACGACTGCAAGAAATCGATATAGATATATAACTATATGTCTTGGCAAATCATAACTAGCTAGGAAATGATCCCTAGACTGTAATATACTTTTTAGGATTGTAGTAAATGGATCACTCAAATTATCTGCGATTTGTGATCACTAAACATATTTCAGTTGAACAATTGCAAAACCTTATTATAATCCAAAACCACCAGCATTTGTTCGGACACTGATATTCTTGACAGCAGTTCAGGGGGCAAGGGCAACACCTTTTAAAGTGAGTTTGCCTTTAGACAATAACTTCAGTTTGTCTGAATTTAGCAGCAGGAATTTGCAGATCATCCAGGTCTTTATACTCTAATGGCAGACATGAAGTTTAGCCAACTGACTGGTTTTATTTGGTTTGATTGATGGATATAATTAGCAAGTTGTCTTAATTTTGCTCTCCAAAAAACAACTGAGGATAATGAGGACAGCGTTAAGTCTGTAGCAACAGAATATCTCAAGCTTTTTACCTCATCAAGAATCAGAATGAGCTTTTTACCTCATCAAGAATGCATTTCAATGATCAAAATTGGTTAGCACTAGCCACACTGTCCCGGCCACTATCACAGATTAACACAAAACCAAACAGATTAAAGAACCGGACCTGGCCAGAGAAAAGCTTCACAGAGAGAGGACCTGGATACCTGATTGCAATTAAAAACAGATTAAGATCTTTCCCAGGCTGGTCAGGTGTGGAGAATATAATGATACAGAGTTAACTGTCCAAACCATATAACAATGGCTGATTGAGCTGCAACTGCAAAACCTTTACAATTCAGCAGATGTTTAAACCTGAGAATATTAGCAATGTTGAAACAATTCAGTTGTATCAATTTTGTGAACCAGTGAGCAAGTTTTGCCATTGCCCATCTGAGATTTACAGTTTAAGAGGAGTTTGTTTTGCCTTAGTTAATGGGAAAGTCTCCGCTCCTCTAACTCGGCTCATTAAGATAACTATCGACAGGACTTGACCTTACAGCAGCCACTTTCATTATACAGGTTCAGTTACAGCTTAACCTTCAAGACTTCATTTTTGGACAGACAGCCAGTGCTTAAAAAAAGGAGAGGAGAGAAGTGGCAAAATAACAAATTGTCACAAAAATCTCTTGGTCCAGATGATCCAGAGGAGAAAAGGGATTTGATTAAACAACATTTAAACAAGGGGGAAACCGTTCCACTGATAAAGTAACTGAACACTCCTACAAAAAACTCTAGTTTCGAAGCTTTCTCATGGCTACTGATAAATGACCAATCACGGAACACGCCATGAACCTAAAGGTGACATTAAATTCAGATCTGACAGATGTAAATGCTGAAAGTGCTTTATTTGTGATTGACGCTGGACATTGTCCTCTATGAAAGAGGAAACACTTCAGACAAGACAGTCCTGCATAAAAAAGGGATCCAATCCTGGGTCAAAGTATTCTGAAAGATTATTAGATCAGATGGTAAACACTTATAATCTGATAATCTTACTCTAAAAATTTCTGCATATCAAAAAGTTCATTCATTCCACCCAAGATGGTAAAGCTGGATGAAATCCAGTGCTTTCAAAGACAAAAACACTGAATGTCCTCTACAAGCACTTCAGCACAAAAGATCATTAGAAACTATTTTCTCTCATTCTCTGGATGAGTACTGTTGTAAGTAGAAGAGCAAAAGATGACAGATCATCTACACAGGATCCTGTGATGCTGGATTTGAGATGACATGGATTATTTTGGACTTCTGAAATAAAACAGGTTCGGACCAGTGGAACGCAGTGGGATGTAACCCAACCAACTTGAGGTGGCTAGTTGTTCGGCTTCTTTTGAAAAGGTGAAAATCATCAGTTCTGATCAAGGTCCAAAATTTATTTGAGCATGAAAAGTGGTTGACAAATCTTTGAATCATAAAAGACCAATTTCATGAGAAAATCCAACAAAATCTACTCTCAGTAGGAATAATATGATTGATTTGAATAAACACTAAATCACCAAATCAGTCATCAGAGGGAAGCCCTGACAGAAGTAGTGGGGCACTGGTGCAATATCTAACTAATCTTTTCTGTAGGAGATGGGTCAGAGGATACCTTCCAATAAAACTTTTACCTGGAGATCTTATTGTAAATAATGTGACTGTGATAGAAGGGAAGGGGTGGGATTGAGTCTTCATCAAATATATAGGAAAGTATGTGTAGAAGTGCTAGAAATGTCTTTGAATTTTTGTTTAAAGTGAGAGTAAATCAGCCAAATAAAGGCAACGGATTCATGAGCTGTAAAGTGGTGATTGGACTGTTTACTGTGTGAACCAAGAGGCAAAGCATGGGGCCATAGTCAAAGCCCTTCTGTGGAAACAGGTTCTAGGAGTTTTTTCGTCATGGCAACAATCTAAAAACCTGCTGTTTGACACCATTGGTGATGAAGGCTGTTAAGCTGGAGCAGGAGACCATTTGGGCTTGGTTGTCCCAGTTGTCAAGTGAAGCCAAAAAGGGCACCTGGGGACCAGGAGGACTCCAGTACAGTGGTCATTAGCAAAAACTCGAGTGTATTGGGGCAGGCTATAGAGAAGGTTTGTCCTCCAAGGAGTTCAGTGGTAGAGTGAAATTGCTGCAGCAGATGGGATACTTTTGAGTGCACTTTTGGGGAACTCCTGAACTCACCTCTCAGCTAGTGTAGCGTGAGCAAAAGCCTGAAATACAAGAACTGGGCAACTACTGGGAAACAAATCTGTAGAGTTTTTATGACTTAATGCGTAAGAGTTTAAAAAGAGAACTGAAGAGCGAGGTGAATTTAAAAACTTTTTTTTATTCCTTGGAGGGAGGTGCATTTGTTTGCCAAGCTCTTACAGGAAACACACCTGTGACTATCTCATTAAATAGTAAGTACCACCACCTGGTGGTACAACCACATACTTCAAAGCTACTGGTTTAACTTTTCCCCTGAAGTTAATAACTTAATCAGCTAAGAAGATTGTTTCCATGGCTACTTGTGACTAGTTTGAACATAAAACTGAACACAAACTGAAATTTTGTCTTTACTCGAATACTGTGCTGCAAATGACATGCACATAAAACTGATATTTTACTATTTATGGGTATAAGTCTGATATTTCACAATTAACACCTACCCACTGTGTAACTACATGTATAACAATTACGTCATTACACAGAGTCGTGTTATTTAATATTTAACTGTTGTTAAGCTTCATAATAATTGAATTATTATGTAGAGCTGAATTTTCCATGGTTTTGGGTTTTTACCATAATTCAGACAGGGCAGGATGTTCTTTTTGCCGATCCATGGCAGAGACATGTGCAGAATGCAATGTACAGTAGATGGTTGGTCGTCTTGAGCCTTGCAGTGGGTAGTCTTTTTAAATCCATTGTTGGATACTATATTTTTTTCTTCCTGAGTTTCCCTCCTGTGTGAATGATGTTTATCCAAAAGCCATTTCCAGTCAAACTAATGAAAATGAAACATCAGAATATTCATTATTATCAATAAAAGTTGATACACTTGGGAAAACAGTTGGGAAGTCTATTAGAGAAGAGAAAAGATGGAGGGTCTGAAAGGAAGTAAAGGATGATACCTCAGATATACAGCAGAGAACAGATGGAGCCGAGAAGGACAGACACCAGGGAGGGAACGAGGGATCAAAAGGAGGAGGAGAGGACGACTGGCAGGAGTGTTATGAGAAGAGGAAAAAGAGGGGAGGGGGGCTGAGCAGGAGAGGAGAACAAGTGAGGTAACAAGTAGGAGAAGTGGAGGATGGAGGAGAGGGAGGGAGAGAACAGCTTGTTTTGCAGTGACAGGTACATGGAGGTCAGGCCTTAGCAGGTGTTTAGCCATCATGCTGATACCAGTAGCACATAATGAGACACACACACACAACCTACTGAAGAGCAGAGTCTCTCTCTCTCACTCTCTCTCATTATATGTGGTGTGGTTTCAACACTGTTCCCATAATATCCTTTTTATTAAAGCACATTGAATTAAATAGACAAAGAAACGTATGGAATGCATAAAGTGGTTGATTGCGTGTGCACCCTTGTGCACATGTTGTCCAATCCTGTCTTGCTGTTTTATTAGGCATGTGGGATGATGAGAGGCTAATGGTCAGACGGGATCTTGTCTCTGATTAAATGACAGGGTGGGGCATATGCTACTAATTGCTCTCTGACTCTGTGTGTGTATGGTGGGTGTTAGCACATGTGTGATTGAGCAGCAGGGTGGAGTGTGTCTCAGTAATTACAAGGTGAGGGGCTGTATCACATATCATGTGATATGTTACCAAGCCTTACATTACTAAAATGCCATTGCATTGCATTTTTGATTTTGATTCCCAAACTGGGATTTCTTTCTGAACTAGCTGTCACTGGCAGTGGTGGGATTCGAACCCACACCCCCGAAGAGACTGGAGCCTTAATCCAGCACCTTAGACTGCTCGGCCATACTACCTTGATTTGGTTGTTTGTTCTTTTATTAGCCTTTTTTACCTAATAATGTTGCACTCTCATCGTTCTGTATTGCACAACTAAATGCTAACTCTAACTATTACATGCCAGACTTATGGTAGAGATCTGCAGAACTGTTGTTGCCACATAACAAACTCTTCTACCACAGCTGTGTGACACCCTGTTCATTAGGTACAATAACCTTGTCTTGTACTTCAGGGACATGGAGTCCAAGGCAACATCATAAAGATGTTGGTGACCTCTCTGTGATCCTGCTTTAAACTGGAAAGAATAGAACTGTTGCTGCACTGACCAATATGCCCCAGGAACAAAATGATCTGGTAGTGTATAAAGCTGCTTTAGAATTCACTGTGAAATATGAAACAGCAAGAACAGCAAGAATTCCCTGGAATACTACAACAGTTTCTGAAATAATTTTTTCAAAACAAAAGAATTTCGTCCTTCAGTACAACTTGCTTTGTGCTCATATGACAATAAAGCTTTAACTGTTTTAATCATTGAAAACTGGCAGGAGAAAGGCTAGAATGCTCTTATTCGCTGCAGTGCTGTGGATCAGTTCAAACTACTGGTAGTTTCTGGAATGGTTCACATTTTCTGGCAGGAAGTAACCAGATCTGAGCATCCAAACACAACAGACCTGATTACAGAACAAAGACAGGCAAGTTTTGCTGGTCGTGGCATCCCCAGCGCATAACTTTGAGTGTGCTTCTACATCACTGCAGCAAGCTGAGATGTCTGTCTCCACATTGGAATGCCACAAAGAGTGCCTGAAACCAGAAGCTACCATTGCAGTAGTTACACAAAATAAATAAGCATGTGATACTACATCCCAGTAAGGTATGGGATGAAACAAATGCTGTATTTGCATCTTACATATTCGAAAAAACCCCCCCAAAAAAAACAACCTACCAAAAACTGATTAAATTATTTTTTGCTTTAATTTAATATTTGATCTTATCCCTGGTGGAAAGATCTTCTGTGCATGGTATGAATGTGAAAATATAATGTAAACAGTACATTTGGTTAGAACCATTACAGGAGTGGTGCAGTGAGCTACAGTATGACATGAATTTCTCTCTGTCTCTTTCTCTGTCCTGCACTCCGCCTGCTCCTCCCACACTTTGACTTTCTTCCATGCTTCAGCAGCAGCTTGTGTAACACTCAACGGGGGATCTGCAATTTATTCCAGGGACCATCCACCCAAACATTCAGGACTCGTCATAGTGTTTAATGTTGTGTATGTATGCCATGGTATTGTGCAGATTGCACTGGAGAATCCTGTTTCTTGTCATTTGGAAAGAGAGCAGAGTCATATATTCAAGCCAGAGCTGCTCACTTTCAGTCCTTTTTGAGTTATTGGATAGTGAAGAAATTGCCCCATTTGCCCCCGTTGGCCCAGACTATGGTGTTGATGAATTTGAAATGCTGTTGAGGTTCATATTGGGTTTGATCACGGCATATTGTATTCATATTGCTGATGACATTGTGTTGCCTAATGTGTGTGTATGTGTGTGTTAAAGACTCAACCTGTAGAACCTATTGAGGTGCGCCATTTAACAGTGAAGTTATCTGCGCAATCAGCTGTTGCATGACAGGGTATAATAAACTCAGTGCTTCAGCTTAACTGTGTCGGTTTGGACATAAAAAACAGAATGGCAGTCGGACTCGGGTCAGGCTGGGACAGAAAAATGTGGCCCAAGCCACACTCTGACAACCCATGCACAACCTGCAACTCTGTGGATCTCTTGTTCAGAGAAATGTGCCCCTCCTCCATCCACCTTTGCTGTTTCACTTGGATAACCGCATCTACAGCGTATGACGTGTCCTGCTAGCCTGGGCTCTGAGGTGCTGACCATTAGCAACAACATCCCTGGTTCATGTCTGGTTGCATATCATTGTCCATTTCTCTCTCGTCATTCCCTGTCACCTCTCCACTGTGAAATCTAATAAAGGCCAATGAGGCGCTGCTTGCGGTTGCAGCCTCCCTGGACACAAACTGTGAGATGTGTTTGCAACTCACTTGAGAAACATGTCAAAAACAGCAAGAACAAGACAAATTATCTCTATTTACAAAGCTCTGCTCGCATGTCACGACTTTGACAAAACTGGTCCTGCAACACAATGCACCCCTGATCATTCTAATGGCACCTGACTAATTACTGATCCACAAAACAGAATCAGCATCTTCATTTTTCATGATCCATCTTCAGTCCTGGCTTACTGCTCGGAAATGTCACTTCCCTCCTGCAGACATGCCGGTAGACGGTCCTGACCTGATCAGTCCTGATCTTTCTGAGAGGACATTGATCCTAATTGGTGATTGGCATGGGCGCTTAGTTTGTCATATTGTTTTGACAACGCCATTGCCATGTGGCATTTATTTGCATGCTGTTTATGTCTCCCTAAGTGAACTTTAAGTCCCAGACATAAATCATGTGTTGGTGTTTGTGATAGCTGGTGTCACAGCAACTCTCAGCAGATGTCACAGCGCATCAGGTTCACCGTCATTTCATTTGGCGTCACATAATGTCAGGTTGTCGAGGCATTATTGATATCCTTTGCAACTAACACAGCTGAATGGGGAGAAAACTGCTGTCATGTTTGCTAAAAAAACAAGTTTGATGTCTAACCCACTTTCAGAAAGCACGATTTGAAAGTCAGATGATATTAATTAGTGTTGGCCCTAAATAAACCTAAGATGATTAAAAAAAAAAAACTTTATGAGGATTTTCATAACATGAAAAACAACCTCGATGCCACCTTCTAGATGAGGGAATCAGACAAAAGCTGGTTCATTTCTGTCAGCTTGTTTATGCAGACCAGCAACACATCTGTGAAAGACTGCAAAGAAAGAAAAAATATATACATAATATGGCCCCTAATAAAAAAATTTACAATGTACTCTCACATTAATCATCACTAATCAATTACTAAATCCTGTTTTGTTATTGTGTGCATTGTATTATTTAATGATATTGACATTGCTATGCAGTCTGAAATTAATAAATCATGTACACACATAGACAGACCTTAACATTAACAGTATTATTAATCTCTTAATGGATAATTAAGGTTTATCAAAGACAACGCAGTGTTGTTCAACAGGGAAATACCTGTGTATCTGTGTGTCCAAGGTATAGTATATTATAAGTATATATAAGTATATTTTTCCTCACATATTAAGCTGACAAAATGTTTTCTCACCTTATTTTCATTGCATACAACACAGTAAGTTGTATCAAATATTCTACATCTCACCTAATGTTATTATTGAGAAAGCATTTATCTGTAGTGTTTTTTTTCTGTGGCTGGGAATATGATAAAGTTTAAATGCAAAACTTGGATCGGGACTGAACTTAGTAATATTAGCAATGTGGAGAAATAACTCGGATTTGGAAGATATGTCATTGTCACATTAATGTCTTATGCAACACAAAAAGCAAGGGAGCTCAAGAGGATGGATCAAATCGCAGACAGTAGACACAGAGTAGAGAGAACTGAAAGGTTTAATGTGAACAGAGGGCAAAAGCTAAGAGGTAGGTAGAGGCACAGGGTCAAAACCAGGAACCAATCCAAACAGAGCAAACAAATGTGAGAGGAAGTACATAAATCAATCAAAAGTCCACAGACACCAAGGAAACACAAGGTACAAGAATAACGTGGAGATCCGCTTACATACATGTGCTCATGAAATGTGAAAAAGGTTTATTAACTAATGATTAACTAATTACATAAAGGTGCCAGTAACACAGGCTGGAATCAGATGTGTAAGCATCGCTCTGTCACCTTGAACATACTGTGGATGTCATTGCCGCATTGCTAGATTCACTGTCACCACTTGTATTGTTTAGGTAGAAGGAAATATTCCATTTTACCAAAGGTCCACACATCTTCACTGTAAGTTGAAATCTCAGCCCTAAGGAAGTGATATATGCCAGACTGATACACTTGATTGGTAACACCACTTGTACTGACCTAAATGGCTCCACTCCAACCAGTGTGCACAACGTGAGGCTCGGCACCTCACTAGATTCTGAGAATTAGCAGCTACCAGGCTATTTATTTAAAGCTAATTTGCTCAAAATAGCATTTCATACAGCTGATGAATACTTTAAGTTGTTGGATTGGTCAACTCAGACAACTTTTTGTTGCGGACTCTCTCCTCATCTTTAGCCTTTGGAGTGCACACTGTATGCGCTGCAGCTGCGGATCATCACATGATGCTGCACTCTAGACTGCAACATCATGATTTTTCCAGAAACAAGGCTCAACAGCAGTGTTCCCATCAGCGCCGTTGAGTGAATTTGATGCTGAATCCTCAGGGTGGATAGAACAGCTGATCACTGGGGCAGGAGCAGCTGTCACCATGTACTGCACCAACCAACCTGGTTGGTGCCTAAATACTTAACACAATGTGCCTTTGCGTTAAGTATTTAGGTATTTAGGACTTGTGAACTGAGAATAGGAATCATATTTATATCAGCACATACTTCATTTAATCTACATTGATAAAGTGAAGTTTACATCCCATATTATTTTTGTTATTATTCTTTCACTTTAATATTTTTACATCAGTAAAGAACACCAGGGTCTGACCAAGAAAAACTTTCAAAGCACTTGTAACAAGAATGTGCTACTATTACTGAGTCTAATACAACATTGATGACTGTGCAGCCCCAAAACTATTTATTTCATATAATTTATCAAAACTGATGAGTCTGTTAGCATTGTTATTATTAAAAATCAATATGAAAACTCTATTTGATGGATTAATCTTGACTGTGTTGACAGATAGTTGATTTTAGTATCACAATGCAAATGTCCATTAATAAATTTAAACTGTATAAAATGCTGCATCTGAAGAGTTTCATGGCATTTTCCATTTTCTGTTTGCCAGGCACGGTTGGGATCTTGCTTTGACTACTCGCGTACACTGCAGCTACTGTTGGATAAATGACTAAATCATTCTCATCCGCGCTTCACTGACACAGCATTTACCATGGCAGCACTGCAGAAATGGCTTCAGATGAAATCAGTTACATCTGTGTCCTAACCTTCTACAGTTACTCAATAAAAACTTGTCCTGTTGGTGCATTTACATCTCTGCTTAGTTAAGCTGTTGTGTATGAACAGCCTGATGTTACCTTACACATGGAAGAATGTTGATGTGATGAAGTGTTGCTCCTACTACTGGGACATAAGTATGATATGATCTCGTAATGAGAGTAAAACTGTTGTCACTGTTGCCATGTTACAACAGTAATAACCAATGTCATGGCTGTTGCGCAAAGGCTTAGCCACAACCACATTATCACTGTGAGTAGAAGTGTTGTCAGTCTCATTCATTGTGGTAGATTTGAATGGCTGATTATGTGTGTATCTCTGCTCTGCCACATTGCCCTTGTCATGTCAGATCAATATGACTCCAATTATCTCCCATCTCCACATTGATATATCCATTCACACCTACTGTCTGTCATCTGCTAACACACTTGAACACTGAAGCCTGGGAGCGCTCTTCACACAGCAGATGATTAAACCCAATCAACTCTGTGCTCTGTGAGGATGACACCATGGGGGAAATGTTAATGTAGGTCATATTAGTAAAGCTTTGGGGATTCTTGAACCCATAAACCCAGATTCAGGAGGAAAAGACAGCCATGGGAAGGTCTGAGCAAGGTTTTTGAAGGCTGTTTTGTGTTTCTAGCACTTTGAGCAGGCTGTCAGATGTAGGGTCAATTAGGCCGTTGTCTGGCAGAGAAGCGTGGAGGGAGAACATGATCAAAATGCCTGTGTTGAAATATTAATAGAGTGATACATGTCTGGGAGGTGCTGCCTTGTAGAGTTTCTGCTGTTTTTTCTGCTTTTGTGTTTGTGTCAAACCTCAGTGAGCGAAAAAGAAAAAGTAGTTCATTCGCAGTTGAAATGTCTGTTGACCACATTTTTACACATTTGCCCATTTAAGCTATTAATCTGCCATGTTTTATGAGGGATAGGCAGACAGTCTCATTGTTAATTTATTGGGTTAAGATAAATGAGTCTACAACAGAAATGTTTGTTTGATGTATTGTGGAAGGGCTCGTCTAATAATCCTTTATGATTTTGGCAAAGTTAAAAATCAAATTTTTTTTTCATCATTATGATAGTTCCTCTATTGTTCTACATTGTAACTGTTTGTGCATTCATCAGTGGACTGTCAGCATGCTGTCTGTCAGCATTTTGCAGCTTTTTGGCTCACTCTCATAGCTTGCCACTCAACTGCTCTCAGTGTATCACGCTGACAACCCCTTGGGGGGGGGGGGGGGGTGATTTGGTGGGAAAATATGCTTCTTAGAGAACACTTAAAAGAAAAAAAAATAATTAAAAAGACGGAAGATAAAGAGTTTTACTGCCAACATGTTTCTTGTTGATGGCAACACATGAAGATGCGACAGCCAGTGGATCCATCAAACTATCTATACTTCTGTTCGGTTTATCATCTCATTTATATTGCCTTTAATACTGAAGCACGTGTCACTGTGAGACAGACACTCATCAACACTGAAAACGGAAGGTGTCTCCAAACCACCCAGCCAGACTAACAGTCTAAATGCCACTACAGCCTGTATGGCTGAAGGAAGAGCTTTAAGAAAGCAGGCATAAGAGCTAAGCTAACCCAACTTGGGCCATGGGTTATTTCCAAGTGAAGTGAAGTGAAGATCTAACCCAGTAATAAACCACGGCTTAGGTAGGCTGAGCTTAGGCAAACAAAAGATTAAGAGGGCAAAACTAAGTTCCAGAAAAAAGTACAAGACAGTAAACAATGTTACCGATCGTAATTAAAGAGTGAAGCTCTGGGTTTGATATACATGATTTTAGCAGTGAAACAGCTATTTTAAAACCTGGCTTCTTCATTTAAAGGGGAATTGCCATGTTAACACAATAACTTCAGCTAGTAACATTAGCTCCACTGCTCTGCCTTCAGCAGCTTTCTTTAATCTTGAAAAGTAACATGTCTTAGGAAGTTGTGCTCTGGTTTGGGTTATGCTTCCCTTCTTTTCCCGCCAGTTAAAATGGTCACTGCAGACCCGATGGTGATCAGTGAGAATGTGTGGACCACAGTGTTATCATCCATCTGGAGAACAGCTCGCCACAACTTTACCTGCACCCCATCAAAGCTGAGCAAAATGTTGTGTGACAATTTGTTGCCAGAGTTCAGAAGCGTGCGAACTATGAACCATCATTTTTGATCTTTCAGAGAACACTAAGTTATGATTTAGGTACTTGAAAACAACAAAACCTTCGCTCCTCTCTCCCACTTTCACTAGAGTTTCTACAGCTGTCTTCCTGCAATAGAGGACTGTCATAAGACTTCAATCCAAGACTTCTCCTCTGTTTCATAATGTTGGCAGACAATTTTAATAATGATCTGAGCTTGTCAGTTTCTCAGCAGAGAGCTCCTAAAGAGTGGAAACAATAACCCATAGTTTTCAAAACCAAACTTCACAAGTCTCTGAAGAATGACTTCAGAACCTTTTTAGTAATGGCCTCATTTGAAGATGCCACACTATCTCTGCTTAGCTACCTATAAAAACACTTTGAGAGCTCAAAGACACATATGGCTTGGACACCAGTATTACAAGATTCTGGACTCAAGTGCAGGGTGCATAAAGTGAGCTTGCTCTCCCAGGGATGCATCCTCTCGTCTCCACTTTGCAGTTTATACGGTCATCTTGAGCCTGCTAAACACTATCCCCCAGGTCTGGGATGTGTCAAAGACTAAGCACACATGACAGTACAATGCTTGATGGACAGAATATAGAAATAGTATAGTCCTAAAAGTAATTGGGAACTATACTAGACAGTACTGTTTCAAGACATTTGAGAGTCTTACTGAGATTAAAAAAGCCAGCAGTGTCTTGTTCCATGTTGACAGGACCCTGATAACAATATTTTAGTTTTCATTGAGTGAATGCTCAATTTCTCTTTTATCTGCCAGCATCAATCTCTCAAGGTCAAAAACAAAAACAATACTAACAGGTTGTTCAGGTCTTCAACAAAATAACTGACACTGTAAAGGAAACTATTTACAGAAAACTGTTTTTGTGACTGTTGCCACCTCAAACCATTTTAAACTTGACTCACTGACTATAAATGTTAAACAAGCTGGGTGTAATATTTGACTGTGACCAAGGCTGACTGAGCTTCCCCCTACAGCTCTGGAACTCTCTGCCTGACAACCTGAGGCTGCAGAATTCATCTTTTAACATCTTTTACATCACTTCTGAAAACAAAAATCTTTTTTTTTTTTTTAAAAAAAAAAGGCTTTCATTATATTTATTTCACCATTTTGTTTCTTTCTTTGTATTATTTTAAGTGCTGTTTTTCTTTAAATGTGAAGCCTGTTTTTAACCTGGTACAAGTATAAATGACAACCTTTGACCAGTCCGTGATATCTTGTATGATTTGAGATGGTCTCAAAATGGCATTTAGCATTCATTTTCTTTCTTGAGCACTGAATTTGTCTGTTTGTAGATAAGACACTGTACGAGCTACATGCTCCAAGAGAAGCCATTTTTCGTGAAATCTCCATCTGACCTTAGCCATACAGCTTTTTTCTAAGTGGTCTAAGTGGTCAACCAAAATACAGCACTAGTTGTATTGTGTGATGAGTGTATGACTAGTGCATTAAATTACAATATCTAAATGCTAAAAAATAGTATTAATCAAATACTTGCAACAAAACATGCAGTTTTAAATGATGCAGCATTCATATTGGTTTATCTTGTGTATTCTTGTATACTGTCAGATGGCAGAGCAATAGTATCATGCAGTCAAGATATGATCCAGAGAAATGTATTTCTTTACTGGCAGTTTGTCAGGTCTAAATGCATAGAGAAACTCTGCTTGACGCTGCTGTTTCATTCTACAGAAGACAGATTATGTGCTGTACACTTAAATGCTCAACAAAAGCCACGTGAGATCATCTTTTTCAACATAAGCATGTCTGTAAGACATGCACAATGACTGCTCAGCAGACGGGAACTTCCTAGACAAACACCCATAGACACACACACACACACACCAATGGCTGTCCAGACACTTTTATGACCTCCCGCTGTGCTGTTAAGACTTTAAGCCACACTGAAAACTTTTTCAATTACAGCCATCTAAACTCTGGTAGAAATGAGAGGGCAGACACTATTGCACTGGGCCAAAAAGAAGCAGCTCAGTGGATCAGGAGTATTAACACAAACACACATGACACATCCATCATCCTCCCCGGCTCATACAGGATACACACAACCATGGAATGAGTTGATTTTAATATAATGACTTAAATAAATAACAGGTACACTACACAACATATGGTCAGTTCCTAATTAAAAGAATTGCAAAGCATTTATCATGACCGTGTGTCTGTGTAGAATAATAATAGATCCATTAATAATCATGGGCTAGTAATATTAAACATTTCTAACTCTTAAATACTGCTCAGATGAAATGTGACACATTTTGACATTATAAAGAAGTAAAACAACATGAAATTGAAAACATCTACAACAAAATATGACTGATTATAGACTTTTAATTATTAATAGGCCTATTATTATTATAGTTTCAGGGTGTGACAATAATAAAGACAAATAATTTAGCTGACTATGATGGATGTACTGCTCTGCAGAGTCAGTCGTGCGCACATATACGCGTAATGTATGTAACAGGATGCACACACATACGTATGTAGAATAGCATGTCTGTGTTTCAGAAGTCACTCGTGTGTGTAAGTCTGACTGGATGGCTGTGTTATAGTAATCATCTACGAGGACACAAGTACACGCATAGTACTTTCAGTAAGTAACACACACGTGCATTTTGTCCTTTGTGAACCTCCACCTTCTACTGTGTGTGTATGTCTATGCACGTTTATGGAAAATTTGGGGCTCCCTGATAGGTCTCCCTTCTTGTCTCCTGCCCCCCCCCCCGGAAACAGGGGAGGGGGGGCAGGAGGAGATGGGGGGAGGAGATGGGCATGCTGCTATGTTGATAATTAACTTAATGAGAGATTAATTCAGAGGGTAGCTGCAAGGGTGACACACAGGGGAGATATACTTCTCCAGAGAGAATGATAGAGTGTGAGGGAGAGGCGCATGCACGTACATAGAGTATAGCCTTAACAAGTGAAAGACTGTTTCTGAGTACAGTGTTTCCAGTACAGTGTTTTGTAGTGAATGTTTAAAGAGAATTTACATATGCATTTTATTACAAAAGATTAGGGAAATATCAGTTTAAACAAAATGCACTTGTTCCCAGCAGACTTCCCCTCGTCAGACAGACTAAGATTGTCTTGATGCGACAGAATTAGCCATTTGATCATGTGAAGCAGGATATATTTAAGTTTTTCTCACAACAAACCTCTTGTACTTGTGCAAATAATGAGTGACTAACTGAAAGTTTCTCCCCATTTGCATCCACTTATGTTTTTACATTGACTTTATGAGTGGTTTCACCACCTTTAAAATGAAATTTCGATCATCTTATACAGTTCTGTACCACAGTCGACTGTTGTTGTTCAGCTTCTTTAAGTAGCTTTAGTTTCAGTTGCAAATGAGTAAATAAGCCATAACTTTAAGTTCAAACAGTTCAATATGGTTGCGAAGACAGTCGCAACCATATATTGTCGATAGATACATCTGTTTTCGCTGTGTGTGTTAGTGTGTGTACCCGTATGTGTGTATGTGCGTGGACTTCAATATTACAAGATTATGTCTTTTCACAGTGTCTAGGCCGTAGAGGAGGTCAGTACTGCTTACTGAAAGTCCAAACAAACACGGGCAGATGTAGTGGATGACATTAAATCTGCTCCAGTCCGTGGCTGGATTTGTTACCTCGGGGAGCCGGGCGCTGAGCTGAAGGGCTTCATCTTATCTCTCAGCAGTATGGGAGAGAAGAGGCCTCAGGTGTGAGGAGTGGCTGGCAGGCTAAAGCTCTTAACCCTGCTCTCAGAGGCACTACGCCCTGCTTCCCACTTTCTTAACTCACACACACACAGTATTTTATTCCCTTGAGCAACACCATGACTGGCTGCAGGTGACAGTCGAAGGTGAAGATAAGAAGGCTTGTGTGCCATCATCTTGTATGATCACAGCGCTTCCATGTAGCTTTCTCTCTTTTTTCTCAGTCCTTCACTGTATAGACACACACACACACACACACACACACACACATACTGCATATGGCCCCAGAAAGCCCTCTAGAGCTCCACAGAGGGCTATCAAGGCCTAATTAATGGCGGGTGCAGTTATGTTTTATGATAGGACATAATCAGGCTCTAATTAGTGTGAAATGGGGCCCAGTGGTCTGATTTATGACCGGTTAGGATGATCACTGGGCGGTGATTTAAGAGCTGACATTTCCGTTTCGTGTACTTGTAGTTACACTCCTGCCTTCACAACATGTGCTGAGGACTGTGGGGAGAAAGCAGGTTCAGTTCTGCAACTGCTCTGCTTCAGCTACTCAGAGGTTAACTGACTTATCAATATTTCGTGGGCAGCCATGACGGTCCAACTGTATTTCTGGTGTTTTTTGACAAGTATATGCAAATATGTAATTTAGGGGATGGTATAACAATAGTTAATGATTATATGTCAGCGAAGGAGAGAATGTATCAATAAACACTGGAAAATAACCCAGTCTTCAAATAAAAGACAGTTTAATCTTGCAAAATTGCAATCAATAAAATTAAAATTTAGCAGAAATGTCTCAGTTAGCATTATTTTTTTTCTCCTCCTCTAAAATATCTTGTCATCTTGAAAACATCATTGCTTAACAAGAAAGCAACACGTACTTCTCATCAATACAAACATTAAAAACATCATAAACTTAAACTGTGTTTAATCTTGCCTCGTTGTTTCAAACACAGTAAGCCAACAGCGAAACTGAAAAACTCAATATAACTCAATCTTATAAAAAGACAGAAAGACATGTACTAGTTTCATATTCTGCTTAAATACTCTTATTTTAATGTTCTTTATTAAATATTCTGCTTCAGTTCTGTCTCATTTAACTCTGAAAACTCTTAACAGTGAAATCCCAGATCGGTGCTAATGACAGGACACGGGGCAAGTAAACTTATCCACTTGTTAGTCCACTTGTTCCTCCTCATTTCCAGAGATCAAACGTTCTTGCCCTCTAGACAAAATGCGACACTGTGTCGTGTATGTGAATCAAGCATCCAGCAGGGAACCAATGCATCAGGTTTTTGATCAGCAGAGGATCAAAGTTTGACAAACGATAGTGAAATCTTTCTGGGTGCTCATGTCCTCTTCATTTTTTATTGTTCGGAAAAGGCAGCACTGCAGAGCCTACAGAGGACCGTGGTGAGCAGACACACCAAGTTATGCTGTGTGATATCTGGCTGGAGCAGAGTTACTGTTGCTGCCACAGTTACATGACCACTGATCTGGCCCATGCACACATGCACAGTGTCAGCATGGACTTCAAAGTTCAGCAGAGCAAGTAAACAGCAACATCTGTAAACCCTACGCTTTGTATTAAACTGTGTAAATGAGGACAAAAAGGAGGTTGCACAACTTACAGTTCCCATCAAGAAGAGGAAAGGAGCATTAGAATATTCACACAGCGATGCAGTCAAAGTGCTGAAAGCTCCAAATACACAAAACTGTCATCAACAAATAGTGCTACCTTCTTTCTGACCCGCACCACCTTAATGCCACAATTACTCTTACAAATTGGATTGAGGGCACAAATGGGGGAACCTGGGGAGCCTTGTTTCTCAAAAGCTAAATGGTCTACAGTCTTTGTTGTGCTGTTGGTTTGTCACGTAAAATCTGAATTACTTGATATATCTATCTGAAAGAGCCACATTTTCTCACAACTTTATGCAAAAATACTCATCGAACTGCATCAAATGCTTTCTCTGCATCTCTTCTCACTGTCCTTATTGTTGTTATCTGCTGTCCACAATATCTGTTATCTACAATAGTTAAGTCCTTCTTTTACAGTACCCAGAATTCATCTTTGTTGGATAAAACCAGTTTGATCTAGACTCTCTGGATTAATCAGGGAAGAGTTTTCCCCGACTGTGACCCAAGCCAGGATACAGGATTTGTAATCCAAATTGATAACACTGACCAGTCAATAGTTGCTACATTCTTGTTTGTCTTTATCCTTCCTGGGTCAAATTGAGGGTGGAATTTCTTGTTTTGTAAGATGCAGTTAAATATGGAAGTACTAATGAAGGTGATTGCGATTTTGAGTTGCTTGTACTACCTTGCTGCAAATCCATTTGTGCTTGGAGACTTTCTGATCTTTCATCTGAAGGTGGTTGAATTCAGTTCTTTGGTGGAAACTGGTTTAACTAGACTGCTAGTTTGTGAGCTTGTGTGTCTAGCTCAATTCAATATAGGCCTTATTGGAAGCCTTGGGGTGAGAACAAAGCATCTGATAAAATGCTTCAATGCCTCTATTATCACAGATCTTATCATTTATTGATTTTTTTTATTTTACATTTTTATATGTACAGTTTTCTTCTATTTTTCTGTGTTTCTTGTGATTAACCTCCACTGTCTTTTGTCTGAGCAAAATGAGACTGAGTGGAAAATGATCCTGTATGAGAAATGTTTGTGGGAGGACTGCAATGAAATGGCAAGAGAGGTCTTTTGATCTGGAGGAACTTATAACGTAAAGCTCACCACAGTTAGACCATGCTCAGAGAACAAAAGCAGGGAAAGCAGCGAGGGCTTGTTACTGTGGCTGGACCTTACTCCTCAGACCATTCACACACATCCCCTCTCTGTAGTTTCCTTTTCCCTCGATTTCTCGTGTCTGTGCTCGTGTGTGGGTTGTCTCTCTCCTTGTTTCCCCTCCGGCGTCTCCCTGACTTTTAAACTACCTTGAACGGAATTATGTTTCCAACTTGAGAGAGCTCATAAAGTACCAGAGTGTGGAGCAGCTCTGTAGACCCTATTTACCAAACCTCTTCTGACACAGGCTGAATTAAAAACCCACAGACCTTGTTCTAATTCATACACACACACACAGTCACACGCGAAGGCAAATCAAATCAGGCTGGTGAATATGTCTGAATGTGCAAAGCTGTCAACCTTGCTTGGCCTGATTCTTTTTATATTTGGTGAATTTTCCTTTTTTTTTATAAAACAGTAATTTATTAAAAAAGAAACAAAGAGAAATTCACTGGTAGATATAGCCTTGTGAAAAGTGAATGATAGACAAGTTTTTTTGTAATTATATGAAATAATAACCATTTCTTTACTTATTAAGTCCCTTTAAGGTGTTGCATGGTCGGCCACTTAGGAGATGCATACAGTAATTGAATATTAATAGTAATATTTAAGAATTGAATGATTGCTGCGAACCAGATGCTGGTGTGTGAATTGCATGTTGTTCCTGACAAGGATTAATCCTCCTCTGCGACTCACAGTGGGCACATCTGGACCGCCGGACCACGTGGCTTCAAGATACCACCACTGTGCTGTGTTATCGCCACAAGCATCATTAACTGAGACTGTGTGAGACTTTGTGCACATGGCACATGTTAGTGAGATGCACAATAATGGATGGCACACAGAGACAGGGATAGCGGCATTTGCGGTGATATGTTTCATTTCAGCCCACTGCTGTTCTGGCATTAACCAGCCTGTAATTAGTATGTAGAAATGCTTTGGCTGTCTGTATGCTGTCTTGGTGTAGGTGTGTTAGAGTGTGTGCACCGGGCTGTCTGTGTGGGTGATTTGTTTTTAGTCGGTCCTACCGGCGCTGTGAAGAAACGAAATGTCTTTATCTTTGTGAACAAGCGAGACTCCCTCTGTCACATCGGGAGCACAAATTGTGAAATGCTCAACTGGGAGTCAATTGGGTGAATGAGGTCAGATCGTGCAGTAATGTGAGATATCTGTTACCATTCCTCTACTGATATCTGGATTTTATACAGCGACAATGGGTTGACGTGGAGTCACTCAGTGTTTCTATCTATTAGCATTTACAAAGCCAAAGGTTAGATCAAACGTGGGTAAAGGTGGCTGAACCAAATGAATCTCACAGAAGCATTTGGCTAACGAACAACAACACATGGTCAGTTTGCAAGCAGCTGCGTTGCAAGAGACACTGTTAGCTTGTATACTTCAACACAAGCATAACATCCCATAAACATACTCTTTCTATCTATGTTGCCCTCATTTGTTTTGCCACTGACATTAAGTACTTATGTTCTTAAACACTGCCTCCATGATTCCACGCTTGTTGAGCCAAGCTGCATCTTGACTTCTTGACCACAGGGCCTGAAGGAGCACGAGAGATACAGGCTGGTCATTATGTGCGCATGAACGCCTAATTTTATGTATGCGTTAAGTAAGTAAGTAAGTGTTCAGAACCCGTTTTTAAAACGTAATACAGTTTTTCAACTTAATTGCCTCGGCAAAGAGAAGAACAGCCCTGGGGCACTGTGGTGATGTAACCATCAGGTAGGCCCAGAAAAGAGAAACCCTGCAGGCTAAATAAGAGAGAAGCTGTCAAAAAACTGGAGAAGTGAAAAATGCAAAGTCAATCAAAGCCCAGTGGTTTCGACTAGAAAACACAGGAGCAAGCAGGGTACACTGTGATTCAACTTTAATATAAGGAGCAAAATCATCTTTAATTAACGGGATGTGAGAAGAGGTTAGTTAAGCCTTCTGTCCGGCAGCATGGGGCAACACTGAGCTGATTCTAATTGGGGATCACAGTATGTGGAGTCTGGGATTCGCGTTGAGCCGATAATGTCATATAATTGGAAAGAAATCTGTCACACAGACAGAGGCAAGGCACCAGACCCCTCCAAGGCTTGCACTTTAAAGATAGATTAATTAACGGGCAGCTTCATTTCTCTAATTGTGTGTTCCCCGATAACGAGTTTAGAGTTGAGCCAATTATCTCCTTGCTCTTGCCCACCCATTTTTTCTGAGAAGGGTATATTTGAACCCCTCTGCTACTCTTTGAGGTCAGCCTAGATTTACAATAGCAAAGCCTCAATGCTGAAAGGGAGACAGAAATGAATTGTGCTAAATTAATGAACTCTGGTGTGATCTTTTTTTTTTTTTCCAGGTCTCTTTTTATATTTTCTCACTTCACCTCCCACATCCCGAGGATCTTTATATTTTTGTATCTCTTTTATTCAGACTTTGTTTTCTCATTATCCCTGTTCATCACCTGCCCTTTTGATTTCCCTTTTCTCCCAGTCTCTTGTTGACTTGAGGATCGAGCCCCTTCATTTTCCTCATTACGAAGCCAGTTCTCCTTCTCCTCACCACACCTTCTGTCTCACACAGCGTGGCTCATGGACTTTTAATTGACTTATAAGTTGTTATTTAGTTATTCATACACACAGAGAGATTTCTAATAAATATCCATATCAATTATTCAAACCATATGTATGACTGTGATTGCTGCACTATGCTGAGTGACACAAGGTGAAAGGGAAACTCCTGAAAACAGCTTGGATAATAGCTGCTCAACTAAAGCTGAATTCCCACTGAAGAGAAAGGTGAATGCTAATAGTTTTAGATGAACACAGTGCTGCTCCTCGATGGAAAGCTGTGCTCAATAATGGGGCAGGGATAATGGAGAGAGAGAGAGAGAGGGAGGGAGAGAGACTGATGCAAGTGAGCTGGTTTCAGCAGAATACCGCTGCCATTTGTGAAACCAGCCCAGATTCTCACTGTAATAAGGTGTTTCTGGAGATTGTAACTGGAAGGATGGTTGGTCCAGAGAAGAAAACATCATTTGTAGAAATGAATTATTTAACGTGATGCTCAGCCCAGACTCCACTCTCCATTTCCTCTGCAACGATCCAGTTTCACAGCCAATCTGGAATACAGAAATATATGCAGTCTTTTTTTTGTAGTTTTTAACAAAAATCAAGTTATGGATTTTGCTTGAGGGCTATCGTTTGGTGCTGTCAGACTGTCCTTTTCAGAACAAAACGAATGTCATTACTGGCCTGACTAATAACATACAACACACATACTTCTGCTGAGAAATATTCTAATGTAAACCAGGCTGAAACCCAAATACATCTGTCACAACACAGTCTTCTCTCAAAGACTGTCTAAAAATGTGTGTCCTCCTATTTAAATGACTATCACAATGTGTGAATATATAACACTGGGGAACAATTTGAAAAAAAATTTCTGTTGAGTTAGATTTTTATGCTGATTAAAACTAAAATTGGCATGCTGATTCCAAAATTGCAGTCAGTTTTTTTCTAGCACGTCAAGTTTTTTCTCCACAGCTTACCCTCCAGATAAGCAAAATTCCACTGATTACACTGGGGAACACAATTTTTGTTGAGTTAGTTTTAGTTAGTTTTAGTTTTAGCTAATGCTAAACTAGCATGGTGTACAAAAGGCGCTGCTTGGAAAAAAGCGTGTTAGTGTCAGACAGTAGCCCTTTACGTGGTGAAATATGTAAGTTAAGTGACACTGTCGTATTGCAATGATCTGTTTTTCTAAATAGGACCTTTAACAGCCATTTGAGTTATGAAACCTGACACAGAATCATTGACACAGTGTCTTTTGTTTCTTATCTTTTTCAAATAATGACCAGGTGCACTAACCCAAATCCAGTGGTTTTTCTATTCCACCACTTTTAGCTTTAGCCCTGGTGGTAGCAGGTCAGTATGAATAATTAATGTAATCGTTTTGGAATGATCCTGCCGATATCAATGCAAAATCACAACATCTAAATGAGTAATTTTTAAAGGTAATGAGAAATATGTTGTTTAGCTTCTAAAACCTGTAGGACTTTCAGTTCCCCTTTTGAAGTGCATGGCTTCTCCTACCTATAATAGAGACTATGGCCCTTTCCTGATCACTCTTTCACCTGCCAGTGTCACCTGACAGGCTGCATGTCCTTGTTACAGTGTGCTGGATAACACTAAATTCAGAAACATTTTCAAGCAGAGAGTGCCAATCGGCCATGATATGCCTTCAGGTCAGTCATTAATAAAAAATGTTAAAAAAAGGGAGCGAGACAGCAGTCCATGCATGCTCCACCACAACTATAGAAAGCAAATGGATGAAGATTGAGTGAAGGTAAGAGAAAATAAGGAAAGAAGATTGGAGGCATTAGTGTTGAGAAGTGGAAGGGATTTTCACAGACGATTGGGAAAATAGGCCAAGCTTCCAAAAAAGAAAGGCGGGGTTAAAAAAAAAGAGGATGGAAAAAGGGAGAGGTATGCGTTGCAGGGAGGGGTGGTGGCAGGAGGAAATTGAGGCTCTTAATTGGCTTGTTAAGACTTGAAAGCGTGAACTTGGAAAGGGGTGGCCTTGAGTTAGGAGTTTAACCAGAGGAAGAATGAGAGGAAAGAGAATGAACTAAAAACGAAACAAATCCACATGGAGGAGTGTTAATGGGTAGAGAGAGAGAGACGACGAGAGAGAGAGCAGTCAGTTTAAGAAGGGAAAGAAGTGACGAAGTTAAGTTGAGACAACTTTGTTTAATTAGTGTGTGTTTTGGAGAGGCTGATATAGAACGCTGGATGTCAGGGTTGAGGTGAATGGGCTACCAGAAAGAAATTGAGGTATACAGGTCAGTGTGCGTGTGTGTGTTTCTGCAGATGTAGGTATTTTTGTATGTGTGTGCACATTTCAGAACTACAGCCCGGGGCTGATGAAGCCATTAGGGCTCAGTCTCACAGCCAATCAATCACTCTGACACCTCAATAGAGGAGCTTGGATGGTCATTCTTTAAAATGCAGCCAGTCCACCTCAGCCCCTCCAATAATCGCTCCAATCATTCAGTAGCCAGGGCTGAACTTCCAACCTCTGACCGCCAAAATCCTGCTCCACCTGCAGCATGTGCTCATATATGCTTGTTTATTTGTGTTGCTCCCTTCTGCTGCTTGTTATAAATGGTGTTACTGCTCAGAGAACAAACACCAATTTACTACGGTGTGTTCAGCATGCTCTGAAACCAAGTGCATGAGAAATATGTTAAAACACAAAATGAATAACTTGAAACCCAGCTGAAGCTGCATGTGATATTGTGCTACAGCACTTGGGTCTGCTCTGTAAATTGCATGCCATGGGTTGAGCTCTCATCAACCACAACTTCTCTCAGAGGTGGAGATGTATAGGTAATATTCTGTGCTTCAGCGAGGGGAACCCCGGTACATGCACCAGATGGCCATTGTTTCTCTGTCTGTGTGAACAGAGATATTCATCCTCCCATTGGCTGATGGTGACCCAAACTATAAACTCACTTCTGCAGGAAGGGTATTGACATTAACTAATAGACTCATGTAATAGACTGTCTGAAATGTGCCCTTTAGTTTATTTTGACTTTATTTTTTCCTTGGCCATGAGTTGAACATGTTGTACGAGTTAGACGTCATTTACATTGGATGGTGAAACGATGTACCTATGTTTCTGCTTACACAGCTGTTTTCCAGCAGTTTTATTTAGCAGTGTGTCATTCTGCATTACCTACACTGAAGCCGCACTGCAGTCATGCAACCAACCTGCCGTCCCTCTGCAGCAGCTCTTCCTCATTTGGTCCTGACATTTCTCCAACATGTTGTTTTCCCTATCCAAGTTAGACTGGCTAACAGCATCCCCCAACACTGCTGTCTGCCAACACTGACTGATGGTGAGTGGTTGTTTGACGCGGAGCTACATCCTTGAAGGACATTAATAGGTTAAGTTATAATTAACAGCCTATCTGAAATAAATATGTATCACATATAGCAACATGACTGAAATGAACTTTATAGAGTTTTATAATGTCTGTTTCTATAAAATGTCCAGCCCTAGAACTAGCCACCAAAACCACTGCAACCTCACTTTACTGAAAGCTAGCTAGCCAATTAGCTCATCAGTTGTAGCATAATGGAAAGCTCAAATAAATATGTTCAAATGTCAACATATGTCATTTTGATGCTAAACTGTGTAGTTCTTATTTTTCCAATACCTCTGCTCACAGCCGCTCTACTGGTCTGCTCTGAGTTGGTAATATCCAGTTACCAGAACAAGTCTATTTTATTGTGTCTTGCTGTCCTGGCAGCTTAGCTGTCAGTCTAATACCTACAGTGTTCAGTGCACTCAGAGGCTTATGGACCAAAGGGGACTTTCTCATTTTTAAAATCACTTCTGGTATGATTCTGACTGCAGAAGTGAGGGATGTTTTTAGTTTAACCTTTTTAACACATCTTTTTTATCTTTCTTGTGCTTCACTGTAGTCATAAGGTGTGACCCAGATCAATGTGGTCTAACATACAGGACTATACACATGAAGCAATGAGACTGAATAGGGAAGAATGCAGGAGTGCGTGGAGAGCTTTGAAGCACTGCCGCTAACAGGATTCCTTAGATACACCTCATCATCACAGAGAGAGAGTGGAAGAGTGAAAGAAGCGAGGGGGAGGGAGGTGGGGGCAACCAATGACTACTGTAATCACACCCAGCCACTGACCCAGATAGACCCAGTTAGCCCAAAGTTAAAACTCTCTCTCTCTCTCTCTCTCATATCCCCCATGCTTTTTTTACTTCCTCATTTCTTTCACTTCATTTCTTCACAGTACTTTCTCTAGTGTGCAGTGCAGCTGGAGTTGTGTATTGATTTGCATTTCCATTGTCACACTTGGGTAGGGCTGTGGCTTCTGCCTGTGAGGTTGTATCAGACACATAATATTTGCCTGTGCCACATGTTACCACATTGTTTATATGTGCCGGGAAAATTCTGCGACTCTAATTAGGTGATGAGACGAGGTTGAAACTCTTCCCTTCACTGTGTGGTTTTGAGGGTGTTTAATCAATATGATGAACAATTTATGGAAAGGGATACTGGTCAGTTTATAAAAAGATATGTCAAATATATATTTTATGTCGTTTTGAATATCTTATCTTATCTTATCTTATCTTATCTTAACTTGTCTTGTTTTATCTATGATCATCCATAGGAGCAGAATAAGTACAAGCTCTGCATGAGCCAACTCTGTATGTGCCCCCTCCACCCCACCCGTGCACCCACAGGCCACACCTCAACACAAGAAGACATGTTTTCTCTCGTGCGCCACTTGCTGCAGACCTTGATGCTTATCTATCAATGTGAAATCACATAAGTAAGATATAAATATTAGAGAAGTGATATCTGTATGTGTGTGGGTACAATCAAAGATGCTGTTATGTCACAGGTCAGAGAGTGGAATTGCTGGCCTCTTCTCCACTCCTGCCTCTCCTTTGCACTTCCCCTCAGTTGTTGTCTTTAACATGAACTGAAATAAAAGCTTGTTGCGCTGAACCATCCGGGTGGTCGTCATTGAAAACTGTTGGGGCGGGCACTTTATAAAAATACTTTGTGATTGGATGAACCGTCAGCAGCTCCTCCCAGTGTGGCTCATCCACAGGTAATTGCCAGCCAACAAGCAGCACCACCAAAGCAACCTCTCTCCTTCCATGTACTCAGTAATGTCACTATGCGTTGTCATGGTTTTAGGCATCTGTTTTTGGTTACTTCCTGTTTTATTTTGTAGAGTAATCTCCCTCATGTGTCTTTGTGTTCTTGCATCCTGTCTCTTCTCACTTGTGTTAACTGAATCAACGGGTTTCACCTGTGTCTTGTTGGCCTTCCCTTCCCTAGTGTGTGTATATTGTTTGTCACTCCCTTTGTTCCCGGTCAGGTCATCATCATTAATGTGCTTACGTTCCAGCTCATTCCCTAGTTCCCTGTGTTACCTTGTGCTTTTTGGATTTATGGACTTTGTTTTCTGCCTGCTCCCTCATGAATTTGCTGCCCTGCCTCAACTACAAGGAAAGTTTGCAGTATGATCAAGAAACCAGTGTTTACTGTTGGAAATATAAAGCAGGAAGTGAACGGTGGTCTGCTGTAACGGAAACATCTAACCATTCATCCAGCTTGACCTCCAGTCTGTAAGTGTTGTTCCTCTTTATCAGCATCATGTTCATTAAGACTCTAGCATAATTTACATGGTTGCTGGAGGTCTTCCTCAGTCAAACATGAACACAGATCCTTTTTTTAGAATACTGATTCTGCCCACTCCCTTCACGTGATTTAGGCTAGGAAAATATGGACACACACACGGTACATGCATTCCTGCGTAAACTCGTGAGTTGCCGAGAGTCAGTTTAAGAGTCTGAAAGTATCCGTCCGCTGAGAATTAGTTGCATTTTAACTTCTCCAACTTCAGTCTTTGTTGTGAGGAAACTGGAAAGCATATTGAGTGTTTTCTTCTTTCTTAACTTTTTATTTAATTTTATTTTTAGTGTGGGCTGAATGTATTAAGCTCTGATTTGGTTGCATTTTTTTGGGTTGCACTGCTATAAGATGAATAGATGAAATTAAGAGATGACAACACTCGCATTGACAGTCTTGTTAGCTGATCCTCTGTCTTAATAAATCATGTCGAGGCGAACAATGAAGAACGCCCACGTTCGTCAACACTGCAATAAAACAAAAGGAAGCGGCTGCCAAAAGAGAGGAAAAAAAGCTGCTTCACTGTTTTGTCTCCTCAAGCAAAACAACAAACTTCTAGTGTTGATGTGGGAAATGAAGACTCTTTATTAGATGTAACTTCACAGTGATTGAAGAGGTAAGACTGTCTTAGTTCAGTAAATGGCAGCACCTCCAGCGCTACTGTAGCTCATCTCTGGAGGATGGGAGGTGGGTTGAGTGTTATACTCTTGAATGTCAACTTTTCAGATTGAGAACATATAAATGTCTTTTTCCATCCATCACTCCCTCACCCTGTCTGTTCCGCTGTTTTCTCTCCTTTTTTATGTGTATGTATCCCAGGAATCATTACCCTCTTGCTTTGTGAACCGTTTTCCTTGCAGCCCCCTTCCCGTCCCTGTGTCCTGACCACTGTTTCCTCACTATTTACTTCACTTGTTTTTCTCTCTACACGCTTCAATCCCTGCGTCTTCTCTCATATCCTCTCTCTTCATATCCTTCATGTCCCTGCCTTCCCATCTCCATTGTTCCTCCTGCTGCACCTGCCTCCGTCTATCTTTTCTCCTTCTGATGGAGAAAACTCCTCTGTTCTCGAGGAGTCCACCAACCTGAGTGATCACCTCTGCTATTGATCCAAGCGCTGAATATTGCCGCCTACACACCCACACCATGGCTATTTCCAACCAAAACCAACCATCACATTCTTCCCTGCCTGATTTCCTGGGGGATTAGCATTGTAAACAAAAGCCCCAAATCCCTGTTTGCTGTTTCTATAGTTGGAGCTATACAGTAGGAGATAGAGGAGGCCAATGCTAGTGGGTGGCTTGAAGTACAGTACAATAAGTACAGTGGTAGGAGGGACTGCATTGTTTTAACAGTTAGGCCTTCCAATTCTGCAGCCATGTGGTCCAGTGGAGATAGCACCATGAGTAGGATGGGCCTAAAATATACAGGCAGTGTTTTTGTTGAAGTGTGTGTGTGTTTATGTGTGTGTAAGCATATGTGTAGGCATATGTTTTGTTTTTCACAGAGTAAGTGCTTCTTTTCAAGTAAAATGTGGATAATCACGAGTGGCGCCTACCATAAGTTAACATGACTACACAATGTATAGTTGTTAAATGTTAGCAGTTTACCAGTGATGCCACATCCCACACTTCTCGTCATGTGCCTGCTCTCTACAGCTATTCCATCAAGGATAGCTAACCTCAGCTGCTTGTTCTGTCCTAATGGCGTGTCCAGTTTGTGCTTTGGGTGTCAAATTACACGTGCGATGGTGGTCAGTGTGTTGCATTAAAAGAATGTGTTTCTCTGCAGGGCATGGTGAAATGCAGCAGAGAAGAGACGGATGCGGATGAATTAGAGACTTGGATCGTGTTAACCAAATTCCAGTTCACACAGCATGATTGTTGTTGATGCACTTGAACGTGTTTTTTATCTGTGGTCAGCAGGAAGGGCACGCCATGGTTAATGGCACCATCGCGTTCCTTTTCATGTGACTTTTTTCAGGCATTCACAGAAAATAATATTTTCTGTCTTAATTTATTTGTGCAGCAGGATGTTT